>VZTL01028084.1:129240-231818 GCA_013400535.1 Scopus umbretta | reverse complement strand
TGGGTGGGTGTCTGTTCTCCCAGATTGTTCAGTCTTTGGTCCTGACCAGGAAAGGTGGTGTAAATGGAAACCGTCCTTCTGCAGACAAGGGACCAGACTGAAAAACCTGTCTGGGTCTGTAGGATGTACTTCGTGTTGTGAAAATGCAAAGGTTAGGAAATCCCTCCCGGAGGGGCGCAGGCATTACAGGGCTGAGAGCCGTGGGCCGGCTGCGCCCTAATAATTTTAACATAATCATTTTAACATATTTTCTTTAGAATTCTAAGCTGGGAGCCTCCCTCTGCTCGCAGCCAGGTCGCGGTCTCACCGGAGGTGGGCGTTATGCTGAGACCCATTTTCTTTCCCTGGGAGAGCCAGTTTTTTGCATTGAGCATCTCATTGGAAAGTCAAGCTTGGCACGTATTTTGATCTTTCATATCTGGCAGTAAAGAATTTAAGCACTGGACTCCTGAGGATGGAGAAAAATCTTAGGCTGGTTCAGGATGCTGCGGGAAGGAGTAAAATAAGGTGGGTCAGTATTCGCCAGGTACCGGTGTCTCACCAGAGAGATGAGGCATTTTTTTAAATGATAATTCACAAAAGCTTTGTGGTGGTGTGCTTTGTGAGGCCAGAGAGATCTCAGCTAGTTAATGTTGGATGTCAAAATTTGATCAATGCTGCAGCTGGAAATAGAATATTTTGGCTGCATAATGTCTGTTACCAAAGACTTTAATTATAGTGGCGTATCTGTCATATCGATGAGCTTTTTCTGTTTTTCAGGGGTTTATAGCAGGGCTATTGGCTCTTAGCTTGGCACGTAAGCTGGGATCCCAAAGGAAATATCCATCTAGCTGCCAATAGGAAATTTTTCTTTAATAAAAACATTACAAAAATTGATGAAGCCATTCTGGAGCCAGAGAGAGACTTTAGGAATATATAGATTAGGTGGTTTATAGCTATTGTAACTATATGTTATCTATATGCTGAACTCACAGAATAGACAGTATATTGGGACTGAAGAAAAAAGCTGGAATCCAATATAGTTATGTTTGAAAAATAGATAATAAACATGCTGAGCAAGTACTTTTCATGAATCGATTTAATTCTCATTAGCATTGCACTATATAGCATGCTGACTAATATTTCTGGCTTGCAAACAACAATGGCTTTCCAAAGGAAATGTTTAATGAGAACAGAATGTCTTTGGGATCTGAAATCCAGGAGCCCCCGGGGCCACTGAAAGTGGAGAAGAGAAAATGTGAGGGCAATAGCAAACGCAGCAGCAGGAGAGGGCTGGGGCTGGAGGCGACGGTGAGGCAGGACCAGGGCAACAGGGGTGTGACAGAGGTTGGGAGCGTCCCCGCTGTGCCAGGCCATCCTGCTCCGTCCCTCTCGGGACGCCCAGGACCCCCGCGCCACGCCACCGGGACTGCTGACTGAACCGAGCCTCGGCTCCTGCCCTTGGAGTGGTACTGTCGGACCTCCCTCTGGAGGTAGCTCTCTCGCACCACGCTCCTGCCTAATTCCTCAATATTAAAGTTCTTCTCCTGATCCAGGTGGACTCTTCTGTCTTCTGGTCCGGGTCCGCGTTACTACTGCCCTTCCCTTCTCCCACGTGCATTTATTACCTAGGCGTTTTCAGTTTTGCATCATTCCCGTTCGCACGCTGATATAAAAACCCCAAACCTGCAGGGAACGATTCCCCAGCCTGTCACCGCTTCTTGGAAGCAACTCCTTAAGCCCAGCAGCGGGGCTTTAACAGGTTGTGACTTCTGCTTTCCGGTGACAGATTTCCTCACCTGGGGTTTTGGAATAAAGCAGAGGGTCCTCGGGGCAGCTGCCGTTTGAGGGGGTTAGCGGCGGCCGGCAGCCTGCGTTCTGCGTTGCCTTGCTCTGCCAGGCGTGGGTGGGAGCTTGCATCTCTCCTTAGCAGTGCTTTGCTATCGGTTGGGTACCGTGTCCCCCAGCTTAACGTTTGGGTTTTGTTCTAGACATAAATAAGGTGCTTATACAAAATTAATCCCAACGTGGCGTGTCTTAAATAACGATGACAGTGATTTCTCTCTGCCCTTATGGGATGCTTCCCGCTGTCAGCATTAACACATTGGCCCCTTGGCAAAGTCCACCAGAATTAAATAAAAACACAACTAACAGGGCTTGGAGGAAAGAAATAAGGTTGAGGATTTCCTCGGTAACCCCCAGTGCCACCGAGCAGAGAGCGTTCCTGTTTCTATAGGGCTTTTTAATTAACGTGGCATTTTGTTACGAGGATGTCATTGAGTGTAATAGGGAACAATGTCTGAGGCATTTTAGGCGGATTTGGTTTTAAACTTCTGTGGGCAGCGTGTAATTCTCAGTCAGCTCTGCTGGGCTTTTCCAAAGAGACGTGTTTTTCGGGCACGGTCAACCTCTGTATCCGTGAGCTGATGCTGATGAGCCGTGTCGCGTCCTGCCGGTGTCCTGGGGCTGCCGGGGGGGAAACGTGCGGGGGGAGCGGCAGGGCAGCCCCTGCGCCCCGCGTTCGGCCGGGTGCCGCGCTGGGTCCTCCACGGCTCCACCCTGGTCGCAGCCTCCCTCAGCTGCAAAACTGGGCTAATAGCTTGTCCTTGTTCCCTCAGAGTTTCTCTGAGGACGCGTTGGTGAGAGACTGGGTGCAGGGCGTACGTGAAGAGGGACGTGGCGTTTGCCTGGCACGGTGCTCGGGCTCCTGGACTTGCCAGGGCCAGCGCCGTGGGCAGCGAGGGCGATTTCACTGTACAGGATTGGTGTTGCTTTTCTACTGAGGATAGTTTCCCTGCACAGGGTTTACGTTGCTTTTGCAGCGAGGGTGATTCCGCTGCAGAGGGTTGATGTTGCTTTGCAGTGCAGGGTTGCAAGCGAAGGAAAAGCAGAGCAGCCCGCAGCGGAGCTTTTTGCGCGTCCCAGCGCAGGGCACCCCCTGACCCTTCATGTCTCGCACCAGGTGAGGAGGCTGAAGCCCTGGGCTCCTGTCGTGCCCGCCCGCTGCCCCACGGCCCTTCGCAGGGTGCGGGACCCCGGGGGGGGCAGCTCCAGCAGCCCGGGGCTGAGCAGCGAGCAGCGGTGCTGTGGTCACAGCTCTTCCTCCATGACCGACCCCAGACCCGCAAACCCCCAGCAGTACGGTTCTCAGCCTGACACGTAACTGCAGTATTTCTGAGGTGGAGGTGGGCCGTTCTTGGGTACAAAGCAGTACAAAACCCAGCAGTGGCGAGCTGGTGCCCCGTAAGGGATAACTGCAAAGGGGACAGCAGTGTCAAAGCACCGCTGGCATCGGTGACAGCGCAGGGACGAGCGGAGGGACAACTCCAGCCCGGGGCAGGGCTTGTCCCTGGGGAGCCTCACCGCGGGAAGGCTTATCACAGCCAAGCTGCAACTCAATTACGGTTCCTGCGTCGCTGGGCGAAGAGGGAGCAGGCGCAGGTTTTGCCATGGGAGTGCATTAGTAACGGAGAACATAAGCAATTAAACCTCGCGCATTCAGGTTAGAAATTTCCAAATCCCTCTGGAAGTGAACAGGGAGAAGAAGTATTCTCTGAGACTAATCTGCTGTGTTATTGTTTCCTAACGAGCCTTTGTAGCCCTTGGCTGTGGGAAGGCACGGTGCCTCGAGCAGGGATGGGCGCCTGGGGCCAGTTGCCCACAGCCGCCGGGGGCTCCTGCATCCCAGCAGACCGGGTACCTGTCCCAGGCACAGGCAGCTGGGAGAACCGATGCTGGGAGCTGGCAGCGGGGATTAGCCTGGGATTAGCCGGGGCCGGGAGGGCCCGGATGGGGAAGGCGTGCTGGAAGGCCAGGAGGCTGCTGGGTGGCAGCTGGTGGCCCTTGTCTTCTGCAGCACTCTTCGGTGTCCCTTGTGAGGTGGTCTCTGGCAGACCAGCAGAGATTTTGGGTGCCTCAGCCTGCCTGGGCTGGGGAGGCAGCCAGCTGCCCTCTGCCCGGCCACCCTCTTCCTTCCATGGCTTTTTTCCATTACAGCTAATTGAGCTCTCCTTGACTTAAATTCCAAGTCAGAATTCGGATTCCCAAGGATGGATGTGAATGTTGTGCAGAAAATGGGCTGCACTCCCCCGCGCTCAGGGGCAGCGTCCGAAAAGCTTCCCGAAGTGCAAGGGTGCTGGTGCTTCCCTCGCTGAGCCAGCAGCAGTGCTGGACCTTAGCTGGAATGATGGGCTGTTCTTTTAACCAGCTCGGTTAACACAAGGTTTCCCATTCCCTTTGTTTTTCTGCTTACTCCTCACCCCTGCGGAGAAGTGCCGTCTTCAGCAGGCATGGCCTCGGGGCCGGCCCCATGTTGGCAGTGGCTCGATAGTTGTGGTGCCCGTAGGATAAATGCGAGGATTAGGAGGTGAGTTGAGCTGGGCTGCAGTTTCACCCTCTGTGAAGTTTCCACGAGATGGGGACAAGAGTAAAAAGCAGCCAAGAACAGCTTCCACGTTGGCTCCTGCATGGGACTTGGGAAACCGTAAATCAGCCTGAAAGGAGTGACTGCACGTTGACCCCCGCAGACACTGCCTAATTGTTTTATTTTGCTTTGTTCCACGGATCTCTATGGAGAGAGAGGAAAAGTCAACGTCGCCGTGCAGCTGGCGGGCTGGGGATTGCCATGGGAACAGAGGAACAGGGCTGATGGTGAGCCGGGGACACCGCCATCACCTGGGAGATGCCCCCATCCCCACTGCCCCGCTGCCGCTCCGGGGACATCGTGGCTGGAGCTTCGTGTCCAGCCCCTGGAAGTGATAAGGAGGCGCCGTAACCCACTGGTGTTAGTCCAGATCCAGCCTCGTCCCAACCGCTGGGCTGTGGGAATCCTCCACGGGGCTCCCTGCGTCCGTGCCAACGTGGCCCTCGGCATCGGTCGGGTCCTCAGCACCGGCGATGGAGGGAGGAGGGGGCTGAGCCCCTCCATGGACCTCACCCCGGATGGGTGCCCGGGGATGCCCACATCTAGTGCAGGGGATTAGGACTGCTGATGGGTGGGCTCTCGTCCCTCCTCTTTGTTCCTTATTTATTTCAGCCTTAAAACCTGCGGTTTCATCTGAGCGGGACACTTAGTCCATGGAAACTGAAGTGTGGAGCTGCCGCCTGCGCGTGGGAAGCGTCCCTGCCTGAGGAAGGGGGTTCCCGGGGGGGGTTAAGAGCTCTGCCCCTGCAGGCTGATGGTTGTGGTGCTGGCTGGTGTAGGGAAGCTCTGAAGTTAGACACAGACTCTGACAAACCTCGCCTTGTGAGCATCTTGAGAAGATCACCTGGGTTTAAAGCACCACAGAGGCAAATAAATTGTGCTAAAATAGCATTTCTTTAATTAATGCAGTCAGAATAACCAATGCTGCAGATAAACCTCTCCCTAAATTAGTTGTTACTTGAAAATTCACTGTCCTGAGGTGGCTGGGTTTTTAAAACACTGTCAGCAGACCAGCAGAAGCAATTCTGCTTTGAGACCGCAAACCTCCGCGGTGCTGAAGGCTGCACTGCCTGTCCTGGGTGCTGTGCCAGGGCACGTGGCTCTGGTCTCCGAAAGGCAGAGACTCACGGGTGGATGCGAGTTCAGCGCTAGAGGTAGAAATCACCCTGGGGGGGGGCACATCTGGGTGTGTTTGACCTTCGTCCCTTGCAGGACATGTCTCGGAGAGCCCGGGGACTGCTTCTGCCGGTGGCGCGGAGGGTGAGCCTCCCAGCGCGGCGTCTCGGCAAAGGCCACCTTCAGAAGCGCGGCTGGTGAGCACCATCCTTAAGGCAAGCGGGGAAGGGTCCAGCTTGTGTTACAGCAACAAAGGAAGCAGGCGAGAGCACACGTGGAAGGCAGTAAATCAGTAAGCCCCTTTGCCCTTACTTTCGGAATAACGGAACGTGCAGCTCTGAACCGGCAGGTGCCTTGGAGCTGGGGGAGCTTCGCGGATGCGGCGCACGCTTCGCTCTGCGGTCCCGCTAAGTTGAACTCGCTGGCGGTAGGTGCAGAGGCGGTAGGCGGGAGAGCACGTCAGGTATTGTCTGTGTACTGCGGTGTGTGATGTTTCTGTAGGGCCTGTGGCGCCCGTTTTCAATTACGGCTACCTGTCAGTTACTATTAGTCGTGTTTATAACTTCTCTTCATGCCTGCCTCACTGAAATGCTCTCCCACTCCATCCTGCGTGGTGGGGTGCAAGCAGCTGCCAGTGCTGCTTCCTTTTCTTTATGCTTTTAGAACAGCATCCACACTTGGATATTTTTTTCTGCTACAGTAATAATAAATAAAATGCACATTTGAAGGAGTCTCTTGAATCCGTTAAATTAGGGAGGGGGAGGGGATGTTCACGATTGCACTTGTGCATCCAAGGGCTGAAGGGGAGCAGAAGTGTTCGCGATGTTCCCATGTTCTGCAGTGTTGCACGTAACGACTGCGTCCTCCTTTTCGCCTCCCTGCCGGTACCTCGCTGCCAGCCAAAGCAAGGTTACTCGCCGCTTGGAGGCAGGCACCGAGGTGCATTTTCCTGGGTACGTACATACTAGCGACGCTGCCGTGCGCTGCGGGAAGGCAGTTGCACACGCAGTATATAAGGGCTGATGATTTAAAAGGCTGTCTTATTTCTGTTCGCAGTTTTCCAAGTGCTGGCTCTGCTGGCTGGTGGCGTTCTTGGGGCTGGTGTAGTTGGCTGGTTTTCATACCTGTGGCTGCAATCTTTATTTTTTTTAGCGTCCTGTGATGGTTGTAGAAGGTCCGGTTCTCTTTGGCCAGTCTCTCACACACAGAGGCCTTAGCAGGACGGGCTGGGGCATGACATACCGCATGGCGAGGGTTGTTTAGGCAAAAGCAGATGTCCCTCTGATCGTACCTGGGTAAAAGCTGCAGGGCAGGGATGGGTGGACCTGTATTCCTATGCCTGGCAGCAGGCTGGGATCAAACGCCCCACCTCTGCGGGACCTGAGCAAGGGGGGCACGGGGACCGATGCTCTGTGCTTGTTGGAGTACGGGATTTGCAAATCCTATGCCTGTTGGATGCTCCAGTGTGCCTGTTCCAAAGGGATGAGTTTCTTTTTGGCAGTGGTCAGAATCGACCCAAATTGTCCCTGATGACCGTAATAGCTTGTCTGCAAATTATAGGTTTATTTAAGATCTGTGAGAGCTTCCTGGGCGAAGTTGTGCTGGTGCGCTCTGTGCTGTGTGGTGGTAGCGCTGGCACGTCGATGTGGCTGAAGGTGCTGTGCAGTTCCCTTTCCCGGTGTTTCTCCATGGCCGGGCAAAGGAAATACGGTGCCATTTCGCTGTTGTATTCTTCCAAGTGAGCAAGCTGGCGTGAAATGACACTTAGACAGAGCAAGCACGAAGAGGGTGAGTGCTTATGGCAAGCTGTCTTTTAGGTGTGTTTGGGAAGATAAAATCATCTGATAAACTACAGAAGCCAAAAGAGACTATTTTGAATGCACTTGATTCTTCTGTAAGTGCTACAATTATTCTGGCCTTTATTTAGAGTGTCAGCTAGACACGGTGGTAGCACCGGGGTAAAAATATGATGCTTTTGCCTGGATTGCATCCACTGCCAAGGGAAGGGCTGAGAGGGCCAGTGGAGCTTGGTACAAGGTTAGCAACAGATTCACTCAAGCCCTTAAAATATTTATGGCGTTGTAATCCATACACATCTTAAGCATATTTGACATCAACCTACACTGCTCTTGTATCTGTCATTGCTTATGGAAGGACTCCAGAGAGCATCACTGTACGGCTGGTAGGAGGTAGCTGCAGGTAGCCATGCATTGCATGTATATTTTTATAGCAGAGATTTAGAAAGGAGTCATAAAGTCTGCTCCCAGCGAGCTCTTTATAGCGCGAGGAGGGGCTTTGCGCAGCACTTCAAAGGTGGCTGGCTGCTCGGGCAGCGGACGGCACTGGGATGCAGGATACGTGAGCGGATGGCACTGGGATGCAGGATACGTGAGCGGATGGCACTGGGATGCAGGATACGTGCTGGCACTGGCTCGGCAAGGAGGGTTTTGGCTGCAGGGCTCGTCCCCTCCTTGCACGCCCAGCCGCCCCCCGCTCGCCGTCACCCGCGGGGAAGCGAAGCAGCCTGAGGACGAGAAGATGTCTCAGACGTTTCTTCAGTGACTCAAAGTCACCTCGCTGCGTTCCCGAAGCGCCTTCCCGCCGGCACGGCGGGGCCTCGCGGGCTGTCGCATCGCAGCAGCCGGGCTTGGGGAAGCTGTGCAGCTCTCGGCACAGCTGGGAGGATTTTGGGTTCCTTTGAAGCTATCAAAACCCAACTAAACGGGATAGATCACCTCTTCGGCTGGGCGATTTGTCTGCACAGCTGCAAGGCAGCACTCTCCCTCCCTCCTCCCTCCCTCTTCCCTGCCTTCCTCCGACCTTCCTCCCTCCATCCCTCCATTCTTCCTCGCTCTTTTTTGGTCGCATCCTGCGCGGCCGAGCAAGCAGCCTCCTCCTCCTCCTCCCGTGGTGGGGAAACGCTGCCGAGGGCCAGGACACGCGGTGCTGGTTTGATGGGACGGGCTGGGCGTCCCGCAGGCGCTGGGCTGCGGGTTCCCCCGGGGCAGCGCCGGTGCACGGAGGGGGACGGCACCAGCGCCTGCACGTGGTCCCTGAGGTCCCATGGAGTGCCGGTGCCTTGGAAATTGGGCTAAGATTACTGTGCAGCAGATCTAAAAAATCATCAGAACTGGAAACGTTAATGCCTCCTTCCCCTCTGCCACGGCACAAGGCATTTTTAAATTTAAAAACTGACTGGATTGTTTTCCTCTAATGGTAAAACAATTTTTTTAAAGGGTGGGCCAGAGAAAACCCTCTTATGTCAGATTCCATCAGACATACTCCAGCATCTTCCCTTTTCTTCTGCACTGTATCTCCTCCATCACTCTCCTCACTTCTGCCCCGTCCATCATGCCTGAAGCTACTGCCTGCTGAGCAGCTTTGGTCTTGGGATTCATCTGCTGAGCTGATCTGGGGTGGAGGACAAGGGCACAGCTGGGCGGCTGCGTGGGATGAAGCACCTCCTGAAGCCCCTGAGCAGCGACGGGAGGGACAGGGTGACCGGTGCACGTGGCAGAGCTGCAGCTCAGTCCCTGTCGAGTCTGTAGCTGCGGGCGCAGTGGCCTCCCCGCCGGGTGCTCGGTGTTTTTAGGAAGCTCCTGCAAGGCTCTGCGGTGGGGCACAGGACCTGCTAAAGGACGGGAGGACATGGGCTGGGTGCCGGCGGTGCCCAGGGGTGGCTGGTGGCTGCTGGGGCTGCCACAGCTGGAATTTCTCTCACATTCTGGAATGATGCGCTGGGAGGCCATTTTATTGGGTCCATAGCACCGGTTTACCTCTGTGGAGCGCGCTACACGGTGCCGTCTGCCTGCTGAAAACCGAGGCTCGGCAGCGGGAGTGCCACCCTTCTGAGCTGTATCAGTGCAGCGAAAGCCGCGGTGCTCTGCAGGGCTGCAGGGACGTGTGCGTGCTGCGGGTGTGTGAGTGAATAAACCTCTGCGTGGAGCTGCGGGAGGGAAGGCGGTGTGAGACCGTTACCTGTTGCCATGGTCTGGGGAGGAGAACGGGGAATTCTCATCAGGGACTGGGGAGGCTGGCTGCTTCCAGCCAGGGACACTGTTATTTGCATGTGCATCGGCCCTTTCTCTTACCTTTTTCTCCCTTGGAGACCGAAATCGCCGAGTGTTTCACCTCCTGGGCTTTTTCTTGACCCAGAAATATTTCTGCCTGCCTGCAGTTGCCCGTGGTGACCGCGGGCTGTTGTGCGCCAGGGCTGAGGAGCACAACGAGAAGTTTTTGTGCTCGTGATGGTCTCCGTGGGAATGGGGCAGTAGGGCCTTTTCTTTTTTGGGAAGACAAGTCCCCATGGCCCCTTCCTGGGCAGCGGCGAGTCCCAGGCAGCCTCGTCTGCCCCACTGGGTTCTGCGGTGGGCGGTGGGGCGGCCGCCACGGCTGCTAGCACGTTCAGCTCCCGTGCACGTCCCCAGGCTGGTGCAGGATGGCAGCCTGGCGTTTGTCATCAGGACGATGTCTGCAGCAGGCAGCAGGAGCAGCAGGATATTCAAAAGGGTCTCCTGAGACACGGGGCAATTCCAGAGACCTGAGTGGCATCTTTGGGATATTTGTCATTTTGAGTGTCCAGTCGAGCATCTTCCTTTTCTTGGGCACCAGACTGTGTTCCTGTTCCTGTCTCCTTGGACATGCGGCTGTTTGTCTTTGCATTTTGGTGGCTGCCAGGAAGGCAAGGCTGGACCGTTTCCCTCCCCAGGTCTTGAGGCCACCCACGATCTCTGCATGGATCCCTGCAGGAGACAGGGTTGCTTCGGCGGGATAGGTGACTCCAGGGTGCTGTCGCTGCAGACAGGGGACACGCGGCTCCGTGCCAGCCCTGGAAGGGAGACGTGACACCTGGCTGGGGTGGCCCTGGGACCACGAAGGGTTTGCTTTAACCTAACCACACCTGAAAACTTGGCAGAAGAGCCAGAGGTAGAGCGGTAGATCCCCAGCCCAGGCATGCCCACCAGCCGGGGAACTGGGGCGGGATGCACGAGAGGACGGTCGGCAGCAGTGGACCCTGCACCAGGTCTGCTGGTGGTGCCCCACCTGCTCTGGAGGGACAGGAACTTGTTTTCTAGCCAAATAAAGTCAGTTTTAAGAAGCCAGTTGCCTTACTGCTTGAGGGATAATTCTTGTCAATCTGCCACTTTTTACTCTGATGTGCTAAAAATAGTGCATTATTTCCAGGCAATAATTGCACATCCTGTAGTCGTAATGAGCTCTTCAGGTAATTACCTTTTGGTGGGAAAGAGCTGAAGATAGGGTGTGTTTGGCTGACAAAGAGGGTTTTCAAGAAGCCTAAGGGCTTCTGTGCTCACATGTAGGGGCAGAGGTCCCACAGCCAGCGTGAAGCATCTCGGGGGAGATAGGAAGGCGGTGGCACGTTGGCTCTTCCCTCATTTCTCCATGGGTGTTGGGGGAACGACGCCTCCATCACACATCACCCTAGCCTGCGCCGCTTCGAAGGGAAATCCTGGAATAAGGAGTAGCGTCGTTGCTGTGCTTGTTATCGAGAGTACATGAAAGGTGAATGTCATCTGGGTGGCAGGAATGAGCTTCCCATCTATAAGAGAATGTACTAATGTGTTTAATTTCTTCAAACCCGTATTTAAAAGTGCTTTTCCATAGCTAGGCGCTATCTTAACAGGAATTACGATATAGATTGAGAAAGTATGACGTGCCACCCACTCTGTCAAGCTTTGCCCTACAAGAGGTTACCCTAAAAGCCACCACCCTGCCCGCGCATCCTCCAAAGCCTCTCTCCCCGTCAGCTCCCGATGCCCGGGGGGCTGCCGGAGCAGGCAGGGAGGGGACGGACCCACCTTTCCCCTGCTGATGGTTTGCTATCCCTGGGTCAGTAAATAGTCTCTTGTAGTACTGCTTTGCCTCCCAGCTTTGTAAATCAATTTACTGTCTCGTAGAGTATCTAGTGCTTGCATGAAATAGGTAAATTACATCTACCACTGTTACATCTTTGTAACTAATTTGATAACATATTGAGAATAAACCATTTAGAATGTTTTTGTCTGAATCAATTTTCTTTTTGTAAGGCAGAGGTGCTGATCTTACAGTACAATGCATTTCCCAGTCCTGTGGCTTTTCTTTATCGCAGTCTCCAATGTATTTCCACAATTACAGCCAGATTTATATATCTGCAGTTCCGTTCCCGCATGGCGATGCTGGGATATAACCTCTCCAGCTTCGGGTTTCTACAGCCGCCCCGGGTATGTGAGTGCGTTGCTACATGTGGAAAACCTTGTAGAGCCATAACTCATGTTTTATGGAGACAGGATTTCCTCATAGTTCTGTTTTTTCCAAGCGTGGCTATTAGCCACTAAAGTGCGCCCCCCCCTCAACTCACCCCCCTCCTGCCAGCGTTGGGGGGGTCAGTGGCCATGGGTTAAAGCTTTCTATCAGACATCAGAGAATCGGAACAGAAGGGCGATTTGGGAACGCGCTCCTTCACATGGCACCTCGTGCTCCGCTCGTGTTTCTGCCCTGGGCTAACGCGAGCGAGGGGATTTTGAAGTCCTGGACTGTCAGCATTACATGTTATTTTGCACAACCTTTTTTAAAATAAAGACCTGCATTGGAAATCAGGCTTAATAGCCACGTCGCGACCATTGTTCTTCAGGAAGAAGCTGTCAGAGAGGATCGAGCGCCGTTTGCTTGACGTGCCTTTGCTGGCTGCACGGCTCTGAGGACAAAAGCCGGCTGCTTATGCAATCCCTGCGGAGAGGGGAAGGATCCCAGCCCTTCCCTCCCCACCCTCTGAAGCAGCTCCCAATGCGGTCAGCAGAGTGACAGGCGCTGTAGGACGGACTGACAGCCGGCGCTGACGAGCAGAACAGCGGTGACGGGCGGTTTTTAATGAGATCCTCCTGGCAGGAGGCTGGGACGTGGCTGGATGCCTTTGCCCGGCTTGATCTACGGATGCCCCCAGGCCTGCAGCCCCCGGCTCGGGGGTCTGCTGCCGCAGAGCAGGAGCACGAGGTGCCGTCCTGAAGCTGCCGCGGCTCCTCGAGGGGAGGCACTGTACCGGGTGTAAATTGCTATGGCTGTGAGAGAAGAGGCTGCGGTGCCTTCGTGCAATTAGAGCAACTCCTTTGCAATATAAATACTATCGCTTTAATAAAACCAGAGTGATGTGTTGCTTGCAGATAACAACTATAGCATGGTATCAACATAAGCAAAGCATTATGTTAACAATAATCACTGTCCTCGCTGTTAGAAGGATGTGGCAGTGGCGTGTATGTGTTTCAAAGTGTGGGGTTACAGGCCAAGACGTGAAATCTTTATCTTTTAATTGGTTAGTGCCATATTTCATCACCTTGGCCAGTGCAGGACATTTGCCATAATTAATACTAATGAACGCGTCTGCGGGAGGATGCAGTGGGAAGCCCTTCATCCTGTGCAGTTTTCTTCCTTTACTGTTTTGGTTCGGACCAGACCCCAAAAAAGCACAACCTGCCCATTTCTGTGTTGTGGAAAGGCGCTGGGCCAGGGGTGCGGGTGACGCTCCAGGGCTCAGTGTCCCGGTGCAGGGCCGGGGCTGGGGGAGCTGCCGGGAAGTTTCCTCTTGCCTCCCCGGCGGGAGCGTCTCCGCCATCGGCAGGGCAGAGCGGAGCCTCCATCACCCGGCCGTCCCTTGCCAGGAGCAGGAGCTCGCTCAGGCTGTCAGCGCTGGCCGAGAGCCCCTGCACGTCCCGGGGAGGGCAGGACCTGCTGCCCAGATTCGGAAATTACAACCCGGGGCTGCTCTACAAAGGTGATTGCTTTTCCCCCCTCCCTCACCTTATCTAAAGTGGCTTTCTGCTGGCTTGCCTGACGCCAAGCCCTAGGCATTTTGCTGTGAATATTTGGTGTGCTGAGCACTGCTGGGACCAGAGAGGTCCCCAGGGGCTGTGGGTGCTGTGCCCCGAAGCTGGGCTGGCTCCCGGAGCCTGCCGTGCCGCAGGTGCTCCCCCGGAATGACGCCCCTCGAGCTGCCCCGTGCCCCCCAGCCTTGCCACCGCCTGCGGGTCTGCGCCAGCCCCCTCCGCGAGGGCCCCGAGGTGATGCTCCGCGCCGTCCATGCAGGGGGGCAGCTCCTCTTGGATGTGTTGTGTTCCCGAGCCGGGCACAGTCTCTGCGCTGCTGCGGCAGACGCTGCGATGTTATTAGGCTGTTTGAGCGCAAAACGCTTCTGGTAGCCTGAGGTTTGTGAAGCGGAGCAGCAGAGCTACCAGAGGTGGTCAGGCGATCACAGCTCCATACCGGCGGTGATTCGAATGTGACTTATATGATGTTGCAAAACCGAGCTGAATGCTGCAAAGCAGCTGAGAAGGGAGGTACGTGTTGCCATCCAGGCTTCGACGGACAATTTAAATGCTCTTGATGCGGCTGGATACCATGCTGGCAGAAAGACGCCCTTTGGCAATTACTGACCGATGGTTTTTCATTCAGACTGGTTTGGGAGAAGGTGGTGAGAATAGTCATGTTTGTTACAAAGCCACTCGCCCTCCCTCCACGTCCCATGATCAGCTTTCCCTCTGAAGCCCCTCTGTTTCCAGGCTGCTCCCCTTCTCTGCTGCTTCCCCCTCAAGTGTCCCCAGGCTGCGTGGGCAATGCCTGCATCCCTGCTGGGCGCCGCCTGGCTGCTCCCGGTCTGCCCTTCGCCCTGTGCTAAGCTGGGAGTGCGGGGAGCGCTGGGAGGCACAGGCGACTGCTGCTTTCCTTGGTGGGTTCCCCCTGTCCTCCACTGCCTTTTGTTTGCATTTACAATCTCCCTGTGCACCGAGGGATGCTGCGAAGGACGTGTTTTTGTCCAGGGCTGGCTAAGCAAAGGTGCCCCTGGGCACGCTGAAAGAATGCGCCTTGGCACCCTGCTAAAATCCGGGGGTGTTTCTGAAGGAGGTTTAGATATGTGCATCTTCACAGAAGCTTTGAATTAAATCTCTGACAGTCCAGAGCCTCTATTTCCTTTGCTAAACTCCAGGAATGTTGTCTGAGTGATAGATAGGGAGCAGTGGATCTTGGAGATAGTGAGCATTTTGAAAATGTGTTTCTGTATCGGGCCTGATACGAAGACTTGCTTGCAGGGAAGGGCACTGCCTTGATTGCAAGGGGAGCTCACAATTCTTATACCTGTCAGGCAAAGCTTGCCTTTCTCTCTCTCTCCCCTCCCTGTGTATTTCTGACACGCGATCAGCACTGACCGTGCAGCCACCTTAATTTTTTTAGCAGCTCAGAATGACAGGATTGTACTCCTCTATCTGTTTACCCATCTATTTCTGCAGAGTAAGGACCTAATTGAGCGCATAATGTACGGAGCTGATGGCTCCGGAAAGCCATTGCGCAGCACTTTGTATTTTGGGGAAAGCTTTTTATTCTGAACCATTTGCAGTGTGCCCGCTCAGGGCGCTCAGTCACCGAGGGATGGTCCCGCTCCCTGCTCGGGGCGAGCGTGGGCCACGTGTCCTGCCAGGGACCCGGTCCCCGGGGGTCTCCAGTGCCTGATGCATGCAGGGGTTACTGCACGCTGGTTTGTGCCATGGGGACAGGGTCCTGGAGGAAGTCTGCTTTGGCCCCAGGGACTGCAGGATCAATGCCTGGCGTGTTCAGACCAAGCCCAGGAAACATCCCTGGTAAAACATCCCTGTTCCCCTCGGAAAGGGGAGATCAGACCTGGCAGCTCGCTGGGTCAGAGCGGTTCCTTGGTGGGATCTTGGCTCCGTGCTGGACCTCGCCCGGCCTCTCAGCCCTTGGGGAGATGCTGAGCGAAGCCAGCACCCGCTCCCAGACGTGAGCAAAGCCCAGTCCTTAGCAAACCGTTGGGAACCCGCTTGCGCTGAGGGCTGAGCCCGGAGGAGCGGTTCCTCTTGTAACGTGGTTTAGTTTTCGCTGTGCAAACATCAGCTCTTGCAGCTGGACAAGTGAAATCTCCAACCAGAAACCCCCCTGTATAGCTAAGTGAAATATGATTGCGTTGTCTAATCAGGGAAGTGACTGACACAATTTGAAAAGTCCTTGAGGGTTTTTAAAGGTCAGTAATGTGCAATACGTAACCAGCCCAGAGCGAGTCCTGTGTGCTAAGCCGGCCGTTGCTGAAGTCGCAAGATGGTCTGCTTGGTGCCTGCTTTACCTTTCCTGCTTCTCCTTGAAAAGCAGCAGCTGAGAACAGATCCGCACCCTCAAGGCGTAACTGCAGTGGTCTCTCTGCTCCATGAGGTTACGAGGAGAATCTGGGCAGACAGGATTTGTAATAAGACCCACAGAGACTGAGTACAGGCGTGCTGAAAACACAGACTCTGCACTGCACAGTGATTCTGGGCCATTTAAATGAGCAGCTGACAGGTGACGGAGAGGACAGCATCTCCCACGTACATGTTGGGCTGTAGATGATGTGCCTCAGCAGCAGCTCTATGTTGGGCTGTAGATGATGTGCCTCAGCAACAGCTCTATGTTGGGCTGTAGATGATGTGCCTCAGCAACAGCTCTATGTTGGGCTGTAGATGATGTGCCTCAGCAGCAGCTCTATGTTGGGCTGTAGATGATGTGCCTCAGCAGCAGCTCTATGTTGGGCTGTAGATGATGTGCCTCAGCAGCAGCTCTATGTTGCACGCACACAAATACTGAGCTGTGGCACCAGAGCAGGCTCTAGCTGGGAAGGTCTGGCTCTCGCTTCGCCTTACTACAGCAAAACTCCGCTGAGGCCACCGGAGGAAGGGCTGCAGGCAGGGCTCTGCCCAGCTCCCGCGCACGGGCAGGGAACGGTGGCCGGGAGCGGGACGGGAACGGTGCTGGATGGTGCCCATCCGCCTTCCCCTCCGGAGCAGCATTGGCATGAGGGATCCTCACTGCGGAGGCAGAAAGTGCCCAGATTTAGATACATTCTATGAAACAAAGCAGCCTGAGCACCTCCTGCACACGTAGCCTTGACTCAGCCTTCCGAAATATGTTCTCCAGTTTCAAACAGTGCTGGGGACGGTGCGGATGCAGCCCTGCCTGGTGCTCCTGGCAGGTCGTTTGCTGTTCTGTTTCCACTTTATTTTAATGCCACAGCAGAGCAGCTTTAAAGCAGACTCTCATGTCTTGGGGTAGCTGCTTCATGTGTCTTCGTGTTTTAGAGAAAAATACTGATGAAAATGGCAACGGTGGGGCTGTGCCCGTGCGGTGGCAGCAGCGACAGCAGCAGCCACAGGCACAGACGTGTGGTGCCTTTCTCGTAACCCGGGGTCTGTGCGGGATGGACAGACAGACGCGGGGTGGCTGCCAGCCATGCTCACCTGCCGAGCTCTGCTGGGGATCTTACTGGAAGCTGGGAGCTCCGTGTGAGATTCACAAGCGAGGCTTCCGTGCCCGGAGCGGCTGAGGAGGTAGGAGGGGCAGGTTTGGTGAACTAGGTGGGTAGGATTCAGCAGCGCTGCGTGTGTGAAGGCAGCAGCCGCCTGCAAGACCAGGATTTACAAAATACTCTGTAGTAAAGTGGCATTTGCGGCTCTCCCAGGAGAAGACGTGTGCAGGAACTGAGCTGGGTCTACCCAGTAAAGGGTAAGGTGCACATCCATCATTTTTGTGTAGACGAGCAGCAGAGTCAGGGTGCTGGTGCCCTCTGCATGACGTCTTTTCTCCTGCTAACGAATTAGAGACCCCTGTGTCCTCGTGACTTTAATTCTTCTCTCGTCGCTCCGGAGTAACTTGGCTTGAGTAGGTGGATTTGCTCCAACTGTTTCCCCGAACGAGGTCCCCACGTCTGCAGTGGGTGAATTTGGGCACACTGCCTTCGGCTCTGCTGGCGGCAGTGAAAGGGCCCTCTCGACTCCCCCTTTCCCAGCTATTTAAGCCCAAATTCTTCTGCAGAGTTTCTGTGGGTGGGAAGAGCATCCATGCTGTAATGCATCTTGTTCTCTACAGGACCACACGTAGCAGCACTTGGTTGCATTTTTTAATTTCTGTTGTCAGCAGTAGCATCTTGTTGTGAAGAACCACAACTCCCAGGAATTTTCTAATATTGGCGTTTCCAAAAAGAAAAAACAAACCCTCACCAAATCCAACATCTGCGTGGTGTGCACCGTAGCTGTGGGACTGGGAGCTGGGGATGGCCACCCTGCGCATGGGCCTCGGGTTCAGGTCAGAGGCTGAAGGAGGGAAGGTGCCATCTCCAGCAGCATCTCCAGGCGGACCGGGCAGTGCTTGTGGGATGAGCTCCTCCGTGGGAGCGGTGGGCTCCTAAAGGGATGGACACCGAGGAGGAGCCGGGGGCTGGTGGGACCAAAGGCTGTTTTTCTGAGCGCTGCCGTGGAACTGGGATGGCCTGTGGGGTGCGGGCTCATCGTCCAGCCCCTCTCTGAAGTCAGGGATGAGGAGCCTTTTACTTTTATTTCTTTGTCCCTTATGTGTGTGCGCATGTAAATGCACACTGGTCTGAGACCCTTCAGTGGTTCTTGCAGCGCAAATAATACATCAGAGGCGGAAAATGTGATCAGAATGTTTATTCTTGTTCAAATTAGTGCAAGTGGCGTTGATTTCTCTAACCCGTGTGAGCGTTCCTTAGGTGTATTTTCATTTTTCTTCCCACAGGTTCCACAAAACATTGCTTCCCGTTAGCAGAGACACTCTAATCATATGTGAAACTTGGTCTGATGTGAGTAAGTGGAACAGACAGGCAGAACCTTTTTTACATTAAACTCAAGCCGCAGAGTCTTGTGCACACAGTGTGCTGGATGAGTGTTATCTGCAGACATGATACCTTGGCTTTACATGCTCTCAGGATACCCGGCTGCACTTCTGGAACCGCATGGCTCAGTTGCTTTCTGAAAATTATGAGTTTGAACTGTTGGGAGAGTTTCCCTTGTTTTGCTTGATTGTGGCCATAAACCCCAAATACATCCCTTTGTCCAGTTTGGGTTCCTGTTCCAATCTGATCACTCTCTGCTTTAAGTGCAGCTCATTTGGGTAGGTTTTTTTAAGGGCACGTCCAAAGCCGTGAAGTCCAGGAGTTGCCCTGTTGTAGTGCTGACGCATCTCAGGAGGTCCCCATGGGGCTGCAGCCAGTCCTTGCAGAGGGGGGAACGCCGGGCGAGCCAGCTGAGCCATCGCGTTCTGTCCGACAGAAGATGGAGGAGGCGCCGCACGCGCTCTCCCTCCCCGAGTCACCCGCGTGTCGCTGGGCTGCCTGGGGCTCTCAACCCACCGGCGCTGGCGGGTCTGCGTCTTTAGCATGGGGTAAGAATAAAGGTCACAGCAAACTTCTCTTCATTAAGACAGAACATAACCCCTCGATGGAGAGCCGGGGTGAGGAAGGGCAGAAAACAGCCCCCGAGATGGGTTGTGGAGGTGTCGCTCCGTGCAAGCATTGGGGAAAAGGAGAGGAGCAGGAGCAAAGCAGAGGGGGTTTCTGCCCTCGGTCTCTGGCAGCCGGGGAAAAACTGCTGCCACGGCGGAGGAGATGGGCCGCGCGCTGTGCGTGCGGGTGGGCAGGGTCAGGCCCTGCAGGCTAGAGATGCAATGAGGGAGACAAGTTAGAGATGTGGGGAAGATGGCTGCTGGCCAGGGGGGTGCCAGGGACGCGCCCAGGACCGGTGGGCTTCAGCAGGGCTCAGGACCCCTCCCGGCATCACTGCCATCCCGGCGGGACAGGGCGCTGCCTCGCTCGGCTCCACGTCCCTGCGGCTGGGGCTGGGTCTGCCCCGTCCCTCCCGTGGGTGCGTGTGGGGTGGGAGGACGGTCGGGCGGCAGGACCCCCCGTGCGGAGTCCCCGGCACTGCCGAGCCCCGGGGGAAAGCCGGGGGGAAATGGGAGCAGTGATCCGTCCTGGCTCAGTGCCCACCCAGAGAGCTATTCCCATGGATCCCTGCCAAAGAAGGTAGCTTTGCCCCGCTCTCCTTCCGGTAGATAAACAAAGGTGAAATCAAACATTTGATTTGGAATCTCACGTGGTATTTTTTCACCTGCAGAATTCACAGTGAAGACAAACCCAGCTCAGTTCAGGTGGTGGATGTCTGTCCCAGCCATCAGGGCTTCCAGCTCGGCATCCCTTGGCCCCCTTTGCTGCAGGTGAGCCAGCAGAGCCGGCGGCACCGGTGAGGATGCACAGTCCTGGCTTTGCTGGCAAACCTTTAGTGGCAGCTTTATGGGAACAAAGCCTTGACTGATGCAAACAACAGCAGCAAACCCAACCAAGTTATTGCCACCTCTGATGTTTGGTCTGTACCTGCCCTTCAAGGTCCTGGTGGAGCTGATGCTAGGAGGGGATGGCTGCAGGTCTTGGTAACGCTTGTTCCTGCAGGCCCGGCGGTGTCTTTAAGGTTTAAGAGCTCCGGGCAAAGCATTTGCAGGAGCTCCTAGAAGGTAAAAGGCTGTCAGCCTGGATAAATATTAGAACAGCAAAGTGGGGAAGGAGAAACAAGAGTGAGAAGGTAGACCAAGCGAGAGGAGAAGATTGCTGCAATTTGTGGAGCCCTTGGGATGGTGCCTGAGAGCCGTGTGTTCAGATCTGATTGAGCTCAAACAAAAAATCCTCCCTGTCTCCCAAGGTGTCCGAGCACAGTGAAATGTCGGAGCAACTCCTGGTCCGGCGGCTTGGCGGCACTTCTCCATCCCGCTTCCCATCTCCGCAGGGTCGCTGGCAGGACCGGCTGCCGGTGGGGAGACGCTGGGCTGCTCTGGGGAGGCTCATGAAGGGCGATTCGCCCGGGATGCACCCAGCAGTCGAGTGCCCCGGGGCAGGGTCTCCCCTTGCCCCCCGGAGCGGTGCTGCTGCTCTCCCTGCCTGCTGCCGGGCTCTGCCTGCACCCGGCCGAAGTCACGGCTGCCTCGCCAGGGGAGGGAGGGTTTTGCTGTGGGGCACAGGAGCCCCTTGCATCCTCTTGCATCCTCGTGCTTTAAATACTCTCCTCTTCCATTGGAGAGGTGCTCCGGGATCTGGCAATACGTTAGGGATGCGGGAAGGCTCGCACGCAGCAGGCCTCTGTGCGTCTGTGCTGCCTTCGCCTGCTCTGCGGGGCAGCTTTTCTCACCCCTCCTGTGGCATGTACTGAAAACAAGCGCCCATAACCAGGTGCCAAGAGTGAGAATTTCCTTTTCTTATATTTTACGGAGGAAAGCATCACGTTTTCCCCATTGTAGTAATCTGCGCTATAGGCGGGAAGCTGGTAAGCTGCACCCTGCTGAAAGGGGTGGGACTGGCTGGGCGTCTTCCCACGGCCCGGGATGGACACGAGGGTCCCCTGGCACGGGGTCTCTTACTGCCGCAGGCACGTTTGAAGCTTTTGCCCAGGGTCCAGGAGACCCATTGCTGCAGGGAACGCTCCCTTTCTGGTTTGCTTCTGAGGGACAGCATAAAATTAGGAGTTATGCAGCGCAATAAGCTTTGGAGCTCTCCATCATCATCAGCACCTCAAATCATTAAGCCTGAAATAATTTTAATTGGATCCAGAATTCACCAGAGATTTTTTTTGTGCCGTTGTGGAGCTGGACTAGTTTCTCCATTATCACGCCAACCATCTGAGCACAGGAGAGGAGAGAGTCCCGGCTTGGCGTCGGACTGCCTTTGGGTCATGTAACTGGTCTACTTTCAGTACCAAGTCGGGTTGGAAGATAGCGAGGTAAATATTTTGTTTCCTTTGGAGTGGATAAACACCACTTGAAAAGCTCTAAGCTGTTGATTTAAGTTCTTGAAACGAAGCCTCTAGTTTATCGCAGAGAGAGCCTCTTGACACCCTGTTCACAGGGGACGAAGATGTGTGTCCGTGGGAGGGACGTACCTGCAGCTCTGCTGGGATGGTTTAGGTATGTGCAGAAAAGATAAAATTTCAATTAATCATTTTGCGTGTCCCAATTAATAATGAGGCATTTGTCTTTGCAAATGAATGGCAGATCAGTAACCTTCACCCACACAGACAGGCTTTTTCAGTTAATGTGCCTTTAGAGTGCATGGACTTCTTAAAATTAATTAGGTGTTAATCAATCAGAGATGATTCAGTGCAACGACTACACAGAAAGGTGGGGTAAAAAGTAGACATTAAAAATTCCGTGTAAATAGAATTTTGATGGCCTAAGAACATTTGCAGCCGGGTGTGTTGCAGCCCGGAATGTCCCCCCAGTATCGCAGCTGCCCCTAGGCTTCATTTAGGGATTTGGTGGCTCCTTGGATCTGATCATCCCAATAAACTTCCCATTTTGTGCTTCCAGTTTAATGGTGGGACTGCGGTTGCAAATGCTGGTGCGTGCCCACTGGCTGCCCTCACGGCACGGGCGTCCGGGCACCCGTGTGCGTGGGCAGCGGGAGACAGCCGGGTGGCTGCCAGGGAGGGGATTTATCGCTTTTCTGAAGTGCCTGTGACAAACGCTGTGGTGTGAATGGGAGTCGGCTCTTGTTCAGGTGTCTGCATCCCTGCTGATAAGCAGTGAGGGGAATTAAAAGCTGAAATTACATTGAGAGCCCCTATCTTATTTGTCCTGTCGCCTTGCGGATCGACAGGGTATGAACCAAGCACAAAACGTTAGCGCTGATTCAGTGGTGCCGGGCAGCAACGGCTCTGCTGGAGCGCGCGGCTCCGCACGGCTTCGGGGTATTTACTGAAATACAGTTACACATGAACTGATTTGGGAATGTCAGGATAATATTTCTTCTGCTAAACTGCAGTTCATGGAGCACCTGATGGGAAACTTGTTAAGGTGAAAGCTGCTGCTATCGGCGCAGCTCCGACCCGGGTGCCCGGGAGGATGCTGCAGCTCCTTGGTGGGGTTAAAAGGGGACGGGGCGATTCTTCTGGTCATGGTCGTGATGGGGCTGTAAATGGTTTGCTTCCCAACACAGGAGCAAGCAGGGGACGTTTTAAAATGTAGACAGAAAAGTCCCAGAGAGCATTAGAGGTTTCACTGTGTTTGAGGAGGACTCTGGTGGACAAACAGCACTTGGTATTTGCCCGGTGGTCCTCTGCCTTGCTGCAGTCAGATGGTATTCACATCCTGACATAACACGAACGCAGGGAACGGTGCGGCCGAAGCCCCAGGAAGGGTAAAGCCTCGGATGCTCAGGTCCCCGTGCGGGCTGGTGAGCTGTGCGGGGTGGGAGCAAAGAGCGATGGCAGGGGCGAAGCCGGGGGGTTGCGGGGAAAAGGGGCTGACGGAGAGCTCAGCAACGGCAGGGAAGGGCAGGCTGGCAGGGAGAGCGGCCCGGGAGCTGGCTGGCAGAGCAGCTAGGGACACGATCCCGGGCTGCGCAGGGTGCCGGCAGCGGCCCCAGCCCTGCCGTTGGCCTCGGTCCCTCTCGGCGGGCGTCCGGCGAGCAGCTTTCGAGGAAACGCCGCCGCACCTGCGCTCGCCCGCCCGACCTGCCGGCGCTGCTGCCGCCTCCGAGACCGCGGCGAGCCCCGCACCGCGGGCAAGGGCTGCCCATCACGGAGGGGTGAGGGGATGTGGAGGACGATGGATGGTGTCCGTGCACCTCCTCCGTCCATCGCAGGGAATCGGGCACCGGTCAGCTCACGTGAGGGCGGCAGTGCCGGCCCAGAGCAGGTCCGAGTCGGGGTGCCCTGGGCTCCGGGCAGAAACCGGAGGGCTCCAGATGGGGTGCTCCATCCTCCAGCCCGGGTGGGTGTTCGGTAACCTCTGATCACCTGGCACTAAAACCAAGGACAATTTTGCACGCAGGTTTTACAAGCTGAAGTTTTGTTGCTGACGTTCATTGTTTTCTTGCCCTGATGGACGCTGGTGATGCCATTGGGTCACCCTCAATTTGAATGTTTAACGAGATGCTTAAATATTTAATTGCGCGTTGCATGCTGCGAGCAAGCATACTACGGCGATGTTGCAGCGCTGGTACGATGTTATACGAATGCAGAGTTTATTCTGCTCCAGCAAAAAAGAGGGCAGCGGGCTGCCTGCAGGCAGGTGTCTGCCGGGGGGCATGTGTCCCAGCGGGTGCACGGGCTCCTGGTGCTCTCCCAGCCGTGAGTCCTGGGCAGAGCTCGCCCACGGGAGCCAGGCTGCTCCTCTGCAGGAACACGGACACGAGGCTGTTTCTCGGGGTCACGTCCCGCTGAGCCCCCTCTGCCTCGGAGCCCCTCGGGGGTGGCTGTGTCGGCATCATCCTTCCTGCTACAGGAATGAGGATTTCGGATGCTTCTAGCTGGCAGCCACGATTCGGGCTAATTCCTCCCCAGATAAAAGCTGAGCTAGACCCCTCTCCGTCACAGGCAGAGCCGGTGCCACTGGCTGCACAGCCAGCCCTTTTCTTCCATCCTTCCCATTTCAGGAGCAAACCTGGACCCCCAGTTTCCCTTCCCTGTGTTATTTCCCTGTGCTGCCCTTGTTTGCAAAGCCTCTTTTTATTCTCTTTCCTAACTTCTGCATAAGCACCCCTTTCCACGGTGCCTTAAATGCGGGTTCGTGCCGCCCTCTGGGGGGGCTCCTGCCCGTGCCCTGGCCCCCGTGGCGGGATGAGCTCCTGGCTCGGAGCAGGGCTAATCAGCCGTGCGCTCTCTGCAGCTGAACTTGAGCAGAGATAAGCTCATCACTCCAGCATTTCTCTGCTCCAGGCCATCTGCAACTTTCTGGACCGTGGTAGCTTTTTTTTGTCCTCTTTTTGGGTTCAGCTGCCAGCCCAGCTGTGGTCACAGCTCCTGCAGCAAAACAAAGCACTAACCACACTGGAGCAGTGTGAACGACCCCGAGCATCCCCCAGGCTTGGTCCCCCAGGCTTGTTCTCTCAGCACATGGTTCCTCGTTATGCAACCCAGAAACTCCAGACCTATTTTTGTTCATAATTATTAGTTTGATCCAGTAAGAGCCTCAGTGTGGGTTTCCGAGGTAGGTTTGGTTGGCCCTCACGTGCCCTGGGAGGATCGCAGCAGCGCCGGTGCACGCACACGTGCTCGTGCCCACGCAGCTCTGCCCCGGTCTCAGCCGTGTCACCCCTGAGCCCCGCTCCGGTACCGGGGCCGTGGGAGCTGCCGCCTTTGCAGGGGTCAAGCAGGGAGTTCCTGTGCTGCCCCTTTGTGGGGTCCCTCCCTGGTCTGTACCGTACGGGTTCTAGCTCGGTACCGCTGCTGGGTGCTCCAGGGGAAGAGCAAGGCAGTCCTCAATGGATGAGCTGCCGCTGAAGCCGCCCTGAGGTGAATAAGCTGTTGCAGGCCAGCAGCGTGTTCTTGCATCTGCCACGAGCATGGTGATATTGAGGTGCTGCTATTGCGTAGGTGCCCAGGCCTTTTAATATCATGTTTTCTGTTAAAACAAGCTGCAAACCCCCCCGTGTCGGAGAGACACGTTTTGGGGCTGTGATGCGTGCTGGAGGCGATGCGCCTTTGCTCTTTGTTTTCCATTCACATCACACGCCGACGCTGCCATCTCCCCTGGAACAGGCAAAGCTGGCAGCGATCAGCCTGATTGCTGTCGACAGAAGACACTCCTCCTCCCGGGTTATTTCAGTATCCCATGGAGGAGCAGCACTGGTTTCCGTGCTGGGGCTCCCCAGGTTAGGTGGGAAGGTGGGGAGTGGGGGAACTGCGGCCACGCTGGCACGGCTCTGCCCTTGGCTGCATCTTGTCGGGTCGCCGGTGCGGTGGTGTTGGGGGTTTGGTTCCCCTCTGCTTGGAGGAGGAGGTGGGCGTTTGGAGCGGGGCTTTGAGCCCGCGGGCCGCGGCTGGGCTGTGCAGGGCTCATGCAGACCAGCGAGAGCGCAGGCACGGCTTTCCAACGTGTGCTGTTGGCTGTCAGGCAGCAGCTGCTGCCGTGTCTGGGCCGGCTGCTCCGAGCAGCTGAGCGCACGGTGACACCCAAGGAGCGGCAGGCAGGCAGCAGCCGGGACTGTTGTGAAAATACTTCCAGCACCTACCTGTTGGGAAAATACTTCCCTGGCAATTGCAGAGGAGCTGGAGCGGAGCGGCTGGGCTGTGCCGAGGTGGTCTCACCTGGGCTTTCTTCCTCTCCTGCCCTGTCCTCGGCAGCGTCGGGCTGGGGGTTTCCAGCACTATCGCAGTACAGATGCCAGTGCTGAAGACAGCCGGTAAGCGCCTGACACGTCTCCAGACGGTCGGGAACCTTACCTTCTGCACGGGGCCGTTTCTGTGTGTTCCGCTCCTGGGGGTGAAGGTAGTAAGTTTGTGGAGGGAAGAAATTAAACATTCCCTGGGTTTGCATTCTGGATCGTTTCCCATCGCCCACGGGATGCTGGATGTGAGCAGACTGACGAATCAGCCTGCCAAGCAGCAGTGCCAACCTCGAGGCCCTGTCGTGCTGTTGCAAGTCCAAATCAGACTGGCGAATCTCTTCAGCTACTTTATTTTTCTGGAATTGGAAATCAAAATCTTTTTTAGTAAATACTAATGCTTTAAAAAAAAAAAATTCCCATGGCTGGGATCCTCCATTGCAAGTTCCATTCAGTGCCAATGCTCTCAGCTAGCAGCTCCTGCAAAGCCGTTGTCTCCAGTATAAATCATTACACAATCCTAATTCTCATGCTGCAAATGGCTTCATTATGAAAACATAAAATCAAAGTAGACCCAGAAACAATCAAGTTTCTGTTCACAATCCAAGATGTTTGGGGACGATCAAGAGTTCAGCCTTGCAAACTGCTCCAGAGAGCAGGTTGGGCTGGGTCCGGGGAGGAGGAAAAGCAGCTCCCTCCCCCTGCAGCCTGACAAAAGTTGTAGTTTATCCTGAATTTGTAAGGGGAGATAAATGTGGAAATCCTTTCATGACCCAGTAGGCACGCTGAATTAACTTGAAGTGAATGTGAATAATGTGTGAAATAAATGAACAAGGAGTCCTCGTGTCTCCTGCCCGGACAGCGGGAAGTAACTGGTCCAGCGGAGCAGGATGCTGGAGCGGGAAGAGCGCTCCCTAGGCATCTGCCCCCACCTGCATCCCTCCCTCCAGCTGAGCAGAGGATTCTTCCGAGCCTTTCACAGGTTCTGAGGTGTCGAACCCTGCAGGGTCCTACCGTGCGGGACTGACGGGGGATGAGGATTTTGCTGGCCTGCCCCAGGTCCCTCCCCGCTTTGGCTCGGGTTGTCTCTCTGTGCTTCGGGGCAGTGCGGGGGCTGCAGGACGAAGGGCGATGCCCAGCCCTCGTCTGGCATCATCCTGCTGTAACGAACTTCTTTGCCAGTCCACAGCAGGGACTAATTTGGTTCCTGTATCAAAGGGAATTCAGCTGTGGCTCGTGGCCCGGATGGTCAGTTCAGCTGACGGGGAAGCTGCTGTGTCTCTGCAGAGGGAACCGTCTCATCTGCGCAGCGCCCGTTTAGCCCTAATGGGAAGTAATGGCAGTGTAGCTTCCCGTTAGAGCTAACGGGCATCACCAGAGCGACTTGCCCAGCGCAGCCGTGCCGGGCGGGGGGAGCGGGAGCAGGGGCGGCGCGGCAGGGACCCGCTGCGGGCAGGCAGGGGCTGATCCCGCTGCGAGGAGGGATGGAGGAGAGGCACCATCTCCCTGCTGGGGGGGAACTGGGAGGCAGGTCCAAAAGCTCCGTTTCAGACCGGAGAGCGGGGCCGGACCAGATACTGCAGAAATGGGTCGGTGCCATCCGATGCGCGCAGTGAGATCCAGGGTTAAGGCACAGTAAGTCTAGGATTTTCTAAACAGCTTTTAATTTTGTGGGATCCACGAAAGAAGAGCAAAGACCACAGATCCTGCCAGGTCTTTAATCTTCACAACACCCGACAGTGCATCAGCTGCTGGATTAACCTTCGTTTTCTGGTTTTCTCTGAGCAGCCCGTTTGCTTCCCGGCACCGTGGGCCGCGGAGCTCCTGGCCCGACTGGCAGCGCTGCGAGCCAGCCGCGATGCTGCGCCCTCTGCGACGGTGCCGTGTTTCCGTCGGGGCAACCGGGGAGGCCCCGAGCATTCGCCTTTCGGTAGAGTTACTTGCGCTCAGGTAGAGATGTATCGCAAGCAGAAACATGCAACTACCTGCTCTCTTTTCCTCCAAATGTCAGGATTTCTGATTAAGCAGGAGCCCAACCCGGCTCCGCCTTTGCTGGTTTTAGCAAAACCGTTTCCCTCTGCCAGATTTGGATGAGGCTGAGATTTTTGGAACACACGATGGATCCAAGATAAGCGCTAATGATTTGATGTGTGTTATTAGTAAGTCTCCATCATTTCTTCTCTTCCTCAATGTAACATAGTGACGGGGAAAGGGGAGTTAGTCAGGGAGCCGAGCCTAATTGTTAAATGTTAGAAAAGAGAAGTAAATGGCACAAAGGGAGGCAGCTCGTACGCGACCGATGACTCAGGCTCCCGCTAACCTTGGCAGCCGAGCAAGGCAGCCCTGGTGCGAGGGTGAGCGGCCAGCGAACAATGCCCACGATGTGCACGGCACA
Organism: Scopus umbretta; assembly: GCA_013400535.1. Taxonomy (NCBI): domain Eukaryota; kingdom Metazoa; phylum Chordata; class Aves; order Pelecaniformes; family Scopidae; genus Scopus; species Scopus umbretta. Next base: position 203,996 of record VZTL01028084.1, on the reverse strand, counting down.
AAGAGGCTTTTCTTCACCCAAAACACGCACGGCCACTTGCTCCAGCTCCTCTTTCCCCCCACAAACAATGGCAGGAAAGCCTTTCTTTGCACTGGAGTTCCCCTCAGTTGCTCTCGTCGTCTCCCAGGCCAGGGGCTGCGTGGTCTTGGCTCAGCTCAGACCTGGGGGTTTCGTAGCTTGCTTAAAAAAAACCCCGTGCCAAGGAGCAGCTGGTGGCGGTTGGTGACTTTCCGCACGAGTTGGTCACTTTGTCTTTTGGGCATCGAGGTGGTGCCCGTCGCTGTGGCGCGAGCTGGCGCGGAGCGAGTCCTCGTCCCACGCGTCGCCTTGCAGCCCCAGCGCTGCTCCCGCAGACGCCAGGAGCTCAGCCCCCCGACACGCATTGCTGGTGGTGGCATGGTCGGCTCGTGCCCGGTCTGTCCTGCGCTGACACAGAAAGAAAATCCATGGATTTGCCCCGTTACGTGTGCTGTGGCAGCACCTCCTGTGCCTGGAGCTGGGAGTGGGGCTCCATCCTGGCCCCAAAAACCCCGCGGGAGGTCCCCAACCCGCCCTGCTCCAGACCCCACAGGTCTGTCCGGTCTCACCCACGTAAACAACGCAGCAGGAGTATCGCTTTAGCTCATCATACGGTGGAAACTATATGAACGTGTTGCGGGATGGTGGCGGGTAGGTGTGAAGCAGCTGGGAAATGGAGGCACAGCGTCGGTGGGCAGGAGCCAGCCACCCCAAAGGGCCGTCACGGGAGAGCTGATGGAAAATCTTCCTGACATGGCGAAGGACTCGGCTTCCCATTTTTCTGACTGTGGCTTTGGATGGTAATAGCAAGAACAACATCAGTGCTATGATGACGGTAATGATAGTCATTAATGAAAACACTTTTTCATCTTTAAACCTGTTGCTTTTATCTTGCTGAGTGCTCTGCACACATCGGCTGGTTAATCCTCCTGCCCCCGCCGAGCTCACCGGAGAAGCACGGGTAGCTGGGCCGTGGTATTTGATGTCCTACAGGTTGATGCTGCTGCTTTTCATGCTTGGTCATTCTGCTCAGGAGCTCAGCTAGAGCAGCCGATTTGACAGTCTCCATCTTTGTAGTTTACTTCATGTTTCTGAAAGATTTATTTGAATAAATTGCTAGATGAAATACTGCTTTCAACTTGTTGACCTGCTGCGGTATTGTAGCCTTCCAGCAGTGCCATCAGGGAAAATTCCAGTCTTAGAAGTTTGCCTGGTATAAATGAATTGCCTTGGAGGTGTTTTGATGCAAAACTGCATTAAGCAGAAAGGAGGGTTTAGTGGCTGTGTGTGTTGGTTAAAAGAGAAAAGAAAACTTTTCTGTACGTTTGAACGGCTGAGTCGTTTACCATGGTCGGCTTGGGCTGGTCAGGGAGCGGAAAGCTGGCAATGCCGCAGAGGGATAACAGTTCATGGCAAATGCTGAATGCAAAACCAAACCTGGTGCCCCGTTCCCATAGCTGATGAGAGTCGTACAGAAGCGTGGCAATGGCAGGGTTGAAGAGGTGCTCAGGATATGAGTATGTAGGTGAGATGAATGACATCTTAAGGACCTTTTTAGGTGCGATTTCTCCAGAGAGTGATGGTTTCAGACTCCGCACCAGCCACCTCCCGCCAGAGCAGGGCAAGGTAAGGAAGCTTAAGCTGAGCCTGCAGCTCTTCTTCACCCCGAGAGCAGTCGCTGGCTGCTCTCGGTGATGGGACACAGTGCCAGGGCTCTGCCAAGCTCCACTCCAAGCTGGCTGCTGGCTGGGGACCACCAGGCACGGGCCAGCACGGGGCACTCGGGGGATGCTCGAGTTGTCCGAGGCTGCAGGACAAACTGCCGGTACCTGCCCACGGCTGCAGCCCGGGTCTCTGTCGTGGTATGATGGGGATTTCCATGCTGGTGTGTCCTGGGCTGTTGGCACGGGGTTGGACAGGGCGGCTCTGCCCCGGGCAGAGGTGGTAAATCCCAGGTCTTTGGGAGCAGCCAGGCAGCATGGAGGTAAAGCCGCTGCGAAGCTGGGCTTGGCAGCGCCTGCTGCCAGCAGGTTTGCTGAGCTGATCCCTCTTCCTCAGTGCTGCAGCAACCACCGGGATTTAAACTAACAGCATGGAGTGAAAGTATTTCCAGCTCAGCACGGGGGCTCGGGGGAGAGGGAGGGTGAAACGGGGTGAAAGCACCTCCAGCTCCGCAGCGGCTTGGTTGTGCTGCTGCTGGAGGTGTTTTCGCCCCATTTCACCCTCCCTCCCACCCGAGGCCCCGTGCTGGGAAGGTGCCAGGAGCAGCGGGTCCGGGGGGAAAACCGATAACCCCAGCCAGCACCCAGCTTCCCTTCTCCAGCCACACCTGGGCAACGTTCAGCACTTCAGGGCGACGTTTATACTCCTGCTCAAAGACTAAAAAGCCAATGGTCTGACGATGCTCGTCCAACAAAATTACTCCTAGAAACAGTGTGCTGACTAAAATAAATCACATTCAATGGCAGCATGAATGTTTCCTTTATGCAGAGATGTTCAACGCTCCTGAGTGCTGGTGACTCTGTCTTTACCCCGCATGGGATTGTGTCTGGGCTCTCGGGAGACAGTCACGTTGGAGGTCCCTGGTTTCAAGGCAGATTTCAGCAAGGGTGGCCGGTGTATCCCTGCTGTCATGCAGAAGGGATAGGGGATTGCATTCATTGGGGGCAAACCTTACTGGAGCCAGCCAAGATTTCCTTCTAGACAGGAAATAATTTGACAGCACAGCAATAGTTATTGCTGTATTTGTAAGGAGGAAAGTAATTCCAGGCTTTACTCACGTGGTTATGGCATTATCCGTGAGGTGCGCTGGGAAGCGTTGTGCGCACAGCCAAACCGCGCCGTTCATCATCGTCATCATCATTGTCATCATCACCCACCTGAGCTGATTCTTGCCCAAACCGCTGGAGTGTGCAGCTCCCAGGCGTCAGGCAGTGCCACCCCCGGGCTGCTCCAGCACACTGTCGGCAAACACCGGCGGAGGCTCTGGGAACCAGCTGAAGGGTGTGCTGGGAAGTGCGCCGGCCGCAGTGTGTGCAAACCTCGTGCCGTGCCGTGGCCCAGCAAGCGCGCACGACGGGGCGCAGCGGAGCATGGGGAAATCACCGCGCTCCTGACCTGCAGCGGGGTGAGAAGGATCGCTGCCGCTGCTCGCCCTCCCGTGCCACCGGCGGCTCCCGCAAAAGGGGAAGTTCCGGGTGTGTTCGGAACAAAGCGGCACAAAATGGGGCGTAATATGTTGTTTGTAACCGTCCTGTTATTAATAGTTAATCAGTCTGCTCTGTATTTCAAAGCGTGTGGGCATGGGAGGGAATTGTCAGTGAAGCAAACCACTTAACTTGGAGTTGCGTTTCTGGCATTCAGCCTCCGAGGAAACGCTCTCCAGGAAAACCTGGAGAGCTCATTACAGAGACAATAAAGGCCCATGATAAATAGGATGCAACCGTTATTAACATGCAGTCCCTAGAAACTGGTCTAAAAAACTCGGCGCTTGGACAATAAAATCGTGTCCTTGATTTGTGTGGTGGCGTGTTCCCTCCCGTTGCCATGGCTACAGCATCCTCCAGCGATGCTCCCAGCCGCTGGCTGGCTCGGAGCCTGCTCACAGTAACGCTTTCTCAGATCTCTATCTTCTCGGGCTGGGGTATTTGCATTTTAAACCATGAGGAATGCCTTCGCACGAACCGCCAGATTCGCATCCGTTTTACAAAGCCTTCCCATTTATTCCTGCCTCCTTTCCCAAATACTGTGGTTAATGTGAGTGGAATACCCTTCCTCAAGGCAAAGCTCGCGCGGGCGTTGCGTGCCACCGCCCTGCCGGGCAAGGAGAGCTGTCTCCAAAGGGAAAATTTACAGCGAACGGGATCGTTTGCCTTTGTTTGAACCCCTGTGTATGTGGAAGTCGGTGGCGGAGCGTGGGTTGGGTACCAGAAGGCCACCTCTTCACTGCCCCTGCGGCAGAGGCGAGGGCAGCTCTGGCACCGGTCGCGGGGTCCGGGTGGGTGCCCCGTCCCGCCAGCCCCCTCCCTCGGCTCCCGTGCGAGGCTCCCGCACCCTCGGCCCCGCGTTCAGCCCCCATCCCGCCGATTCCTTCCTCCGTACCCATCTTGTGTTTCCTTTACACAGGAGCCGCGCGTGCCCCGTGCCGGCGGCGGTCACGCTGGAAGTTTGTATAGAGACGCGGGGCGAATCAGAATATTTAAAACCACGGATGACCTGCGGGGAGGCATCCAGCACGTACACGGATGCCAGGGTGGCGGCACATCCCCGTGGCGTGCATCCCCTCCATCCTCGCCCGCCGGCGGCTGGGCGCCCGGACCCGTGCTGCCTCACCGGGGGCTGCGGGTACGAGCGGCGGTGCGGGGGCAGCGGGCAGCCGGGCGTGTTTTCTGGAGCCTGCATTCGGAGCAGCGCTAGTCTTGATTTCGGAGCGCCATGAGCTGCAGGATCCACCACCTCCAGGGGCAGTTTATTCCTCTACTTATTTGCCCTTATTTTTAAAAACTGTGTCTTGTTTCTAGTCCAAATTCATCTGCTTCCAGCTCCCAGAGGCTGGTTCTCGCACTGCTTTTCTTCGCTTGATTGAAGAGCCCTTTAGTAGCTGGTATTTTCTCTCTGTGAAGGCACTTACGGATGATAATCATGTCACCTCTCACTCTTCTTTTTGATATATTAGAGAGGCTGAGCTCTTCAGCACTCCCACTGCAAGGTGGCTTCTCCGGCTTCCAAACAATTTCTGTTTCTCTTCGCAACCTCCCCAGTGTTTTCGCCTCCCCCTTCGCGATGCAGCTACCGAGGCCGGGCAGAGCCCCCCAGCATCCCGCCCGGGAAGGCTCTGCAGCGGCAAAAGCCTCTCCCCAGAGCCGACTTCGAGCCCCCTGTTCGCACCTCCAGCTGCCACGCTGCTGTTTGGTGCCCGTGCCGGGGCTGCTCCCTCCGCTGTGCCGTGCCCCTGCTCCCGCTCCCTTCCCAGCTCTGCAAACGCAGCCACGCAGCACTGGGGTCGCCGACTTGTTGCATCCTTTATGTAATTATCTTTTCTTTTATAGAAACTGCTTACGTAGGCAGGCAGCACAGCAGGTCCTGTCTGCTTCAGTGTCCATCCCCAGCAGCCTCCGCCAGCCCCTGCCAGCCCCAGGGGAGGGGCTGGGGGTCCTCTGGTCCGAGCTGCTGGGACCGCGGTGGTGGCATCGCCGTGTGGCACATGCAGGCCTTTCTAGTCCGTCTCCTTGAGAGCAAACTTGCAAAAAGCAACGCTCAGATTTCACAAGCAGCCTTTAACGATGATGACCTCCTCGCAGGCAGGCATGTTGGGGTTGCAGAGGAGTGAAGTTATGGTGTTTGACAAACAGCACGTGTTTATTCTGTTGTCTCTGCGTGTCCTCATTTTGCAAAGCCGCTTGCCGGGGCCCCTGTGGGAACCTGGTACCCAAAGCTGATGCCGGCACAGAGGTGGTGTCAGAATGACCGCCAAGAGATCCCATCCAAATTCAGCAGTGCGCTGGTCTTGCCCCTGCCAGGGGACGTGGCACGCACAGGGAGGCCAGGGAGGCCTCCGCACAGGAGAAAATTCGGCGTATGATGCTGCTGGAGGGAGGCAGGGGCACAGCAGTATGACCCTCCTCTGGTCCTGGCACTGCCCTGGCTCCGACCTTCCCTTCCCAGCCCCTCTGCAGCGTTTTGCTCCCCGGCTCCCCTTCCCCTGCGTGCAGCATCCCCCGGAGGAACCAGCCCCTTCCACCCACTGCCCGCTCCTGGCCGTCCTCACCCTCCCTTTCTCTCTTGGTCCCAGCCTGCCTGCATCTGCCTGGTGCTGCCTGCATCTGCCTGGTGCTGCCTGTGCCAAACCCGCTGACGCCGGTGACTTGGTGGGGGGGGATGAGCTCCACGGTTTTTTTGCACTTCATATTTTGCATTTTTCTCCCCCTCTTTTTTCTTATTTTTCACACAAAGGGTGAGGTGCTCCTGTGCAGCTGGCAGCACCTTTCCCTGCCGTGGGCTGCGGCGTTGGCTCTGCCACGCGGGGACGGCCGCTGCCCGTCCTGCCAGCCCCGGCTGCGGAGGGGCAGGGGCAGCCGGGCTGTGCCCTGATCTCCTTGCCCTGGCTGGAGCTGTGCCCTGCCACAGGACTCCGCACACCGTCGCCAGAAGGTCTCGTGGGTCAGAGGCAGACGATGTGGCACCAATAGTGGGTAGATAATACAAATCTGCTGCAATTTGGTAAAAAAAGATCGCTCTCAAAAGGAAGATTGTAGTCAGAAGGATGTATTTCTGTACATCCTACGTGCAGGGCATTGATAGGGTTTCTTCTGGGTGTGTGTTTTTCCAGTTACCAATTTTGACAGCATCTTCCCATGGATCTGCTGCCATTTTGCATTATTGTCCGCTTATATGAATTCCTGACTGTCTGAATCCTGTTGTTTGGTGCCAACAGCCCCTGCAGTCTCGGGGAGCCTTGCCCTGAGCCTGCCTCGATCCTTGAAAGCAACCTGCTTCATTTGGCTGAATGGAAGAGCTCAGCGTAAAACAAAATCTTTTTTTTTCTGTGCTGGAGAACAGACAGAAGCTCGTATAACTGGTTCCTTCAGCAAAGTAGACCTATAATTTACTTCCAAACCATGAAGAAAAAAGTATAGGCGGGCTAAATTGAATAGATGAAAAGTGAAAACAGCAAAGGTTAGAAGCATCGTTATTACTGGGGGTGTTTTCCCGGCGGCGGGGACGTAGGCAGGCAGGGGATGCTCGGGTGGCTCAGGCGCTGCACAGGGCCGGTGGCGCGCCGTCCTGCAGACGCGCTGCTGGTGAGCACACCGCACGGCGAGGGCTGAGCTTGGCCGGCTCGGGGGCGCTGCGTGCTAGCGGGGAGCTGTGCTCTGCTGTCACTTACGGGTCAGTTAAGACTGAACGTCTGGGTGGCCCCAGAGGTCACTGTCCCTGGGGATTGTACAGAGCACGGCCCCAGCGCCGGGAAAATCACATGGGAAGGACCACAGCTTCTTGGCAAGCTCTCCAGGGCTGTTTGCACAGATCACATTATTTTTCAGAATCCGGAGCGCGCCCGGCACACATGTTAGACCATCAAGCCTTGAACCAGCCCATAGGAAACCCAATCACTTCTGGTGTTTGAAGCTGCGCCTGCCTGCGCAGCGGTTTAGGTGCCGGCGGGCAGGGGCTCTGGGCATCTCCCGCAGCGGGAACGAGCCTCCCGCTCCTGCACGCCCGCCGCCAGCCCGTCCCGCGGCGGAGCTCATGATCCTGCCTTCGCCGGGGAGCGAGCTTTGGGGCAGAGATGCTGCCCTTCATTGCATCCAGACCTGGCCACAGGGAAGGAGATGCCCTGGACGGTGGGATACTCCTCCGGTCGGGAATCTGATTTCAGAGCTGAGAGCAGCACTGCGACGGCAGCTGCTTAATCCAGCTGTGGGCATGGCGGTCGCATCCCCATGTGCCTGTGCAGGATTTCTCCGCTCCTTTCTCATCTGACGTTTTTGTTTTTTTTTTTCTCAGGAAAGCAGTGAAGGTGAAAATTTAAATGAAAACACAAAGAGAGGCTTTAGAGCGAACAAATTGGAAAACGAACTCAGTGGAACAAGGAGAAAAGGCCCGTGACATCCAAGAAATTGCACGGTTAGAAATAGGGCTCACCCAAAAAGGAGCTAGTTGCATTTTTTTCTCCCAAGACAGTTAATAGAAGGTTAGTTCCGATATTCTTGAGGGGCTTTCTGGGTTACTCTGCCCGTGTTGCTCCCTCTGATTTTAATGAGGGTCTGGAACTGCTTTTGAGGTTTTGATTTTAATGAGGGGCTGCCTTGGCAGGTTTGGGCTGCTCCCACACCGGAGGAGGAGGATGGAGGGAGGAGAGTGGGTGCAGAGCTGGCGCAAAGCTTTCGGGGAGCAGCTCCGGCCGGCATCTGCCTCACCCAGAGGGTCCCCAGACCCCAGGGCATCTGTTGCGAAAGAGAGGGTCACGGAGGTTTTTGGAAAAACAACTGCCCACCAAGTCCCCTCAGCCCATCGGCCCCGGGGGGCTCTTTGCATCTGCGTGGGCTTGTTGACGATATTACCTTCTGGTCGGGCTGCAGAAGCAGATTGCTGCTTCCCCTTGGCAGGCGTGCGGGCGCGTTCGTGGACGCCCGTGTGACATAAAACGATGTGACACTTTTGCGCATGATGTCACACTCATGCAAAAATACTCGTGGCTGTCCACCGAGATCTTTGTACAGCCGGCAACAGCTGAATCTGGGGCATCTGCGTCCGTGGTGCCCACGGCAGTGAATTTCCATATTGTCGTGTGCGGTTAATAATTTTATTCATCCCGAGCCCATCTCCCCCAGGAGCATGAGGTAGACAAAAGAGGTTCTAACACTGCAAGGTCTGATTTTTGTCAGTCATTAGCAGGCAGGGAGTGGGCAGTTGCAGCCAGGGCTTGGTTGCGATGGGCAGGATGTCCAACGGTTTGGGGAACAAAATGATTGTCACTTGTTTGTATTGTGCGCTGGGGTGACAGTGCCAGTGATGGCTATGCCCTAGGAGAAGACTGTCAGGGTGGGTGAGCTGCAAATGCCCCTTTTGTCCCTTTTCTTCTCTCCACTTGCAAACAAGCCCTTCAGGGCTGGCCCATCGGGGAGCAGAGCTGTGTGTGTGCCTTGGGGAGACGCGGCCCCGTGTTCTGCAGCGGCACAGGAGGGACAGGGAATGCAATGCTGTTTGCAGCACCCTCCGGACAGCACATGTGCCCCTTCGCTGCCGGGAAGCAGAGCTGTGATGTGGCCACGTATCATGGGATGGCTACGGTCTCTCTCAGCAGAGATGCCTCTTCCAAATCCTGGTCTTCCTCTAAAAACCTGTCCAAGAGCTCCTGCTTGGCGCCCTAGCCTCCCTGCCCCTCCTGCTGCACACCCCGGGTGGGATTGTGCCTGCCTGGGGGTGTGTGTATGTATATATATATATAGGTACACATACACACACACACACACACACATATATATTAAAAAAAATGACTATATATACAGTCTTAACGAATCCTTTGCAAGGTCACCTTATGTGACAAAGGACATCAGCACTTCAGCGTAAGGCACTGAAGTGATCTTGAAGGCTCATCCAGACGCCAGGCTATTACAAGGGTCACTCCGTAAGCGTTGCAGCGTGGGGACATTTTGTGCCAAGGCACGTTGCTAATTCATGAGGCAGGGACTAGGCTGCCCTGGTGTAAGTGAGGAGGAGGAGGAGGCAGCGCAGCGAGGAGAGGAGCAGGGGGGATGCGGGGCTGGCGGCCGGGCTCGGGCAGGGTGGTGGCCGGTGCGGCGGATGGTGCAGCGGCTCAGCACTGCCGGGGCGCAGGGGAAGGGGACAGGACGATTGATAGTTCATGCTCGGCAGAAAGGATGGAGAGGATTAATTGCACACGGGGAGTGGCACTGGCAGAAAGAGCAGATGGCAATATTTAGAGTTACAGGGAAATATTTTAAATAAATTTGCTGCTGAAGGATAGGCTTTTCTGACTAACAGGGACAATACGTGGGGAATGAAGCTGCTGCTGCTCTTTCCAGGCGACTTGACTGGTAATAAATGAAGTTTTAGGGCGATACCTGAAGAAACGTCCTTCTCTGCTCTGCCCTCCCCTCCCTGTCGTTCCCCCGCAGAGGCGAAGGAGCAGCAGTCGTGGGTTCGGGGCACTGCAGCGTCCGCACGGGGCAGGACACCGAAACACGGCATTGTTCGGCTGAGCTGCTCCTAATAATACGGGCCCATTCCCAAATGCCTTAATTTCTCTTCATTCCCATCTTATTCCTGTCATGCACCGCCCTCCCAAAGCCAAACCAAAATAAGTTGCAGCATGACAGTAGTAGTTCGATGTTTGAAGATATTCTCGTTTAGAGCTGGGCTGTCCAGTGGGGGTCGGGCCAAGGGCCTTCCCCCAGAGGAGCCTCTGAGTCGCCGTGGTCGCACGGCAAGAATAAACCCTTGGAAAACAAACTGCCTCCATTAAACGCCGTGCCGTGCTGCTTGGAGACCGGCGGTGGGGCAGCCTCCAGCCCGCGCCCTGCAGCTCCCCCGGGACAGAGCAAGGGGAGCAGCCCGTGGAGCCGCCGCCGCTCTGTCCGGGTTCCCCCCGTGCTGGCAGAGGAGCCCCCCAGCAGAGTCCCGGCTTTCCCCATCGCTCCGGCTCCTCGGTCTCCTTCCTGTCCATCTTGTTGACTTGTTCCTCCGGTACCTCCTGCTCACCTCCGCCTGTGGACATCTGCCCGTTGACCCAAGCTCCATCTTCACCAGCCACCCTGCTGTCCCGACGGTCAGCACGCAGGGCAGTAGCCCCGTATCATCTCCTTTGGCTCCTGTCCCCATGCTCAAACAGTGGCCGAGGGTCTGGGTTGATCTCTGGGTTTATTTAATCGTGGGAGCAGCAGGGAAGAGCAACGGCTTCCACCGCTGCAAGGAAGAGAAGCGATGATAAACGGACCTGCACGTTGCTGGGTTTGAGGCATTGCCTGGGACTCATGACAAAATCCAAACAGCAAATTCTCTAGGATTTCAGTTTTCAAGCAGGTTTAGCTCTTCCTCCTGCTCAGCTGCTGCCAGAGCTAATGGAAAATCCCCATTTTCCTGCAGTCAGCAGGCTGGAGGAGCCGGAGAGGACGCAGTGGTGTCCCATCACTGGCTGGTGTGCGCTTGGGAAGCCTTCAGAGCAAACCCCCCCGGGTCTGGCTGAGCATTTCCCTTCGCTTTTGCTGAGACAGAGGAGGCTGTCCAAGGATCAGACAGAGGAGGCTGTCCAAGGATCGGAGCATTTCCACAGGGGTCCAGCCGCCACCTGGCCAGGGGCGGCGGGAGAGCAAGCCCCCTTCCACATCACCTCGCAGACACGTTGGTCCCCAGCACTTTGCTGAGGTCTATTTTAGAGCAAATCACCCTGCCCTTACTCTTTAGTGCCTGCAGGCTACAGAGAATGAGGGCCCCGAGGGCGGATGGCACCCAGCTTGGCTTGGGGTTTAAGGATGCTCGGGACTGGCCTGGCTTCTGTGAGAGCTTCCATGAGACCTGAGAGCTTCCATGGGCAGGGTCACAGCAGAGGACCTGGAGACAGCACAAATGTCCTGTGAAGGCCGACCGTGATGCCGACAAACCCATTAGTCACTTGCATAATTACTGCTTGGAATGACTCTGAAATCTGAAATTGCTCATTCTTTTCAAATTACAAGGTAGCTGCAAGAAAACGGTGTTTTTAACAGGAAAAAGTGCAGGTATTTCACCTTGTAGAAAGCAAGTTTCATGTGTCCTCCCCACATGTCATTTTCAGGAGACCCTCTGGTCTGAAATCTGGAGTTTTTAAATATCACATGAACGTCTTGACGTCTTGGGTTGTCCTCCATGCTGGGGCTTAGCCGAGATGTTCATTTTCTCTCCTGCTTCAATGCCTGCATGGGGGCTGCTCTTGGAGGTGTTAAGGGCATCAGCCGAGGAAGTTTGCTACATAATCTGTTTCTGAGATTACGACAGAAAATGCACTTTTTTGGTGCCAGGGCCTTGGGGTTTAAATCTTATCCTTCACAAACGGCTTGGCTGCAGGGCGTCGGAGGAGGAGGCAGGCTTTGTTTGCTCCATACGGATGTGAAATGCTGAGCTTAAAACTTCAAAAGCTGCTCGTTACTTGGCAAATCGGCATCTCTTTGTTAAAGTCAGAGGGGCGAAGGGTGGCAGAAGTGATGTGCCCCCACGTCTGTCACCGCCAGCTTTTTACTGGGCAGACCTGAGTCAAGAGCTGGGTCGTGCCGGTGCCCGGCTCCGTCCCACGGCTGGGGCACATCCCAGCAAGGGAAATGGGATTTGCTGCCCCACGGAGCCATGGCTTCAGCCCCTTGGGTTTTTCTGCTAATGTAATGAGTAATATTTGGATTATAGTAGCGAGAGCAGAAGCCTTGGAGTCAAATCCCTCCAGCTGGGTTTCCTGCTATCCTAACCCCTCCCGCTGCCCCAAGCTGCCTTACGCTGAATTTTCCTTGCATTTTGAGCATTTTAAGATAGGTAAAAATTGTCATTAGCAGGTGCTGCGAGGGCTGATTTAATTACTGCAGGCACAACTGGAGTCTGAAGGGGCACCATTTCCTATCATAAATGTCTCTGTTTCAGTATTGCAAAATTTGAATAATTCTCTTTGACAGCTTTTTTCTTTTTATAGCAGTAATTAGTCAAAAAGTATTGCCCTGATGAGTGTTAGCAAAGCTGCCCTGGGATTCCTGTGTGATAGCTGCAAGTCATATTGCAGGGCTCAGGAAAGGACACCCCTATGCAGATTTTAAAGGTGGCAATAACGACGGCAGTTAATGAGGGTATTGGACTCAAATGCTAAAGCAATTCCTCCAGAGGGCAAAACCGTGGCCTTTTTTTCTACCTAAAAGTTGCACTTGCATTTTAAGGCACCTGGTGGGATGCTGTGACACCTGTGGGAGCCAGGCTCTTCAGTCAGGCCCAGAAGCGATTACTACACAAAATAGTACAAATTGAACATACAAAGAAAAAATAAAAATAAAAAAATGAAGAGTAGAAACTATAATTTGAAAAGTTCAGTCTAGCTGGAGGGAGGTAGAGGGATTTGGGGAAGAAAACAGATATTAAATGTGTTCTTAATCCCAGTTAGTCCCCCAAACACTACAAGATCTCGTCAGTGGGGGCTGACATTAGCGTGATGCTGGCAGCATTGTGCATGGCTTTAACAGAAAGTGTGCTTCAGCGTGGACAGAATTTGCAAAGGAAACGATGGAGATTTTGTCTCTCTCTAATTCAAGTTATCTGAAAGCCACGGGCCTTAGTTTTATCACGCACTGTTGTTAATGCACGCATGTCATTTTGTGCAGGGTTTTTTGGGTTATTTTATTCAGAAGGTAAAATTAGAAGGTCAGAGTTATCCGGTGACTTCAGAATAGGTGAGTCTGAGTGGAATTCGGGTCGTCTGTGATTTTTTTTTTTTTTTTTTTCCAGAAAGCCAAGATGGAATTAATCCAGCTTACTGCAGTCAGTTTAGTGCTTTTTCTATGGCATGGAGCTGTGACTGTTTCTGTATTTCGGGGGTTTGGTGCCGCTGATCCGCAGCAGCAGTGCGTTGGTTGAACCTGCAGGTGCCCGGGCGCCGGGGGATGCCCAGGGAGCCAGGCGGGCAGGTCTGTGCTGCGGGCTGCCTGCCGCTCCTCTGCATCGCCAGCGGCAGAATTAAGCAGAAGAGAGGCGTTTGTCTTCCCTTCCTGAGAACTGCGGAGGGACAGATGATGTCACTCATGATGTCAGAGAAAATACCTTGAGGGAGACGGATCCTTTCTCATTATTAAGTACACACATGCAAACCGGTGAGGCGTTAGTGCTGCTTGCAGCGGGGCTGCGCGATGCCGCCCCGTCCCCTGCAGGTACCTCCTGTGCTTCCCCTCCTGCTGCCGGCTTAAAGGTGCAGCCATTAGCCCGTGCAAATGATAATATTCCCCTCTGAAAAACCCATTTTCCACTTTATTTCCATCTACAGAAGGGGGGCGAGTCCTGCCTTAGCATTACTTCATATTCCCATACGACTGAAGGTGAGGAGCAGGATATGTACGTGGCTGTTCCTGCAAACCTGCTTTTGCAATGTGACCTTCTGGTGCTCAGGCTGGATCCTCTGCCAGGACAAACCCTCATTGCTCTCTTGCATTGAACTGGGCTACAAGAGCTAAGACCTGTCAAGGCCTACTTTTTTGTCTACACATGCATGAGATACAACCGGACGCAGCTTCTGTACCATGCAGAAATATTAAACATCAGCAATATTAAAATAATGATGGATATCGCCAGTAACTAGAAACTAGGTTCATCATAGAACAGTATTTTCAGCATTCCCGTTTGATTGACTTCTGTGGTAGGGCAGAAAGGGAATTCGTAATAATCTGTGCTGCTGATGGATGGTGAAGGTTTGCTAAGGATGGAGAACAACTGTTCTAACGTTCTGCTTAATATGCAATTATTGCTAGCGGCCATATGTTGTTCTGTGTATAAATAATCAGCAGATATTGTCGCCACAGCTGCTGGAGTGCAGCAATTTGGCACCTCTGGCATCGTAGCTCGGTCTTGGCACAGGCAGGGACACTGGAGATCTGTTCAGCACAGGCGCTGGCAGCAGAGAGCCCTTCGCAGCCCGCTCCCCTTCTCTGGGGCGGTCGTGGGCCCCTCGCGGCCCCGGGAAGCGGATCGGCAGCGGGCATCCCCACCTCGGGACTCACGGCCTGGCTGTCCCCCGTGCCTCTGTCCTCGTTTACAGCCGGCTGGAGCCTGTGGGCCCCGAGACTCATTTCATGCCTGGTTTAAGCTGGGCGGTAAGTACGGTGAAGTGTTTTTGCCGGTTTAATGGTAGAGCTGCTTTGGAAGATTTTGGAGTGGCCTGCACCGCCTCCGTGTCGACTGTGTGGCACTGGGTTTCTGATTGGGACACACCGCTCACTCTCCGTGTCCCATGAGGTTGTCATCATTTCCACTGATGTTATTAAGGTGTGAGGTTTTATTCAGTTGAGTGTCAGACAATGGAAATATCACATTCATCTTTGGGACAAATGTTGGCAGTGAAGTTCACAACTGAAACGACGTCACATGAAGTCCAAGGTGGCCGTTGCCGTGGACAAGGATGGGGACGTTGATGCCACCAAGAGGCCACAGGAGATGGAGAAGCACAACTGAGAAATCAGCTTCTTTGCTCTCCTAGAATTAACGGTGCTGGAAAACTCCATTTTACCCCCCGAAAGATTGCCACTTGTATGCACAAGCTTTTCCTTGTCACGCTACATCGAGATGAATTGCAAACTGGCATTGCGGCTCAGTGACTGTCCCAGGAGTCCCAAGGAAACAACAGATGAACCTTTGCTGAACGTTTACAGTTTCAGGCTGCTCATCAGTGCAACGTGGGAAGGCGGCTCTTGCAGCAGTTCAGAACTGGAGATGAAATGCAAAAGCAGGGGAAGGAAATCTGGAGATGAGAGCTGCCGTCTGCTGGGAGGCCCCTTTGACGGTGGTAAATAATGCGGTGTTACCTGGGATATGGGAAAATATCTTGGGGGTTTGTATGTGGTGAGATGGTTCTTCTTCTTTGGTGTGTTATGGAAAACTGATGCTGTACCTGAAATCAGGGAGAAAGATTTGAGCCTGTAGGACCTCGGGCACGGCGCCGAGCACCCTGAGGAAGGGGCATCCATGAGCAGGGTGAGCTGGCCGGCCTGTCCCAGCGGGCTGACCCCAGGGGAGGTGTCTCCCCACCCTGCAGCAGGCACTCAGCTCCGGTCCCCCCGGGGCTGGGGCTGGGGCTGGGGCTGGGTGGAAGCTGCTCCCTGGTGTTAATGGGTCCCAGGTGCACCCAGCTGGGCTGCCCGTGCTCCGCCCCGCCGAGGTGGGACCAGGCTGTATTTATGGGGAGCTGCCAGAGGGCAAGGAGCTCTCTGGGGCTGTTGGTGGCTGATTGCTGTGTGCTTGCATGGTGAGTACAAAGCCACACGCAAAGTGCTCTGGTTGTGCTGAGCTCAGTGGGGTGGGAGCCCCTTTGGCTATGCGGGATTTTGGAGGATTTCTTTGACCCCTACAGCGCTTATCCCTGGGGTGGGATGAAGGCTGTGTGCTGGGACCTGCTGTGGGTGATGCCCTTGGCTTCTCAGTCAGGGTGAGGTTGGGGCTGAGTCAAAAGCTTTGCAAAAGAGCTGAGCTTTCAGGGGTGTGAGGGGTGGAAAAACCCTGCATTGGTTACTGCACAGGCAGGCTGTTCAGAGCCCTCATCTCGCTTATCTGGGAGTTCAAGCACTTTGCCTCAATATTACGGGTGAGTCCTAAGAAGCCCCTGGGGGTGCAGGTGCCAGGTTATGTATTTCTGAAAGGTGGCACAAAACCAATGCTTCTTCCTGAGAAACCTGGAGCAGATAGTGGGAGGAGCAGCCCTGGATATAAGCTATGACCCACAGACTGGGGAAAAGGCACCAAACCAAAACCCCAGGCCGGTACAGTTACTGGATCTTTCAGGGGAAAAAAATATAAAGCCAAAAGAAGGTGGCTGCTGCAAGTCATGTTGCATTTCTATCTTGCACCTCAGAGGAGTGTTTTTCTTCACTCCAGTTAAAAAACAAGCCATGGTCCTGGGTGGAAAGAAGGTGATGTCTGGTCCTGACTAGGACCCGGGCTGGCTGCGGGGGGTCGGGCTGACGTGGCATCCTGAAGGCTCTTGGTGCGAATGGTTCCTGGCGCCCCCGACTCCTGCGGTCCTCCAGCATCGGTGGCTGCAGTGGTTGTCACTACTGAGGCCCTTCTGTTTTGGTTTTTTTTTTTTGTAGTGAAGATAAAGTGGATGAGTTACTAGTAGCTACTCCAAAATCTTGTAGCAAGTGGTTTTCTGCCTGCAGGACAGTGTCTGCTGCTGAGTCACAAGTGCCTGGGTTTCTGCAAGATTCCGAATAGCTCCTGCACCCAGTCGTCTGCAGCATTGTTCCCCTGCGGGCTCCAAGCAGGGCTCCCCCTCCGGCCGTCCATTTGGGTTTCCTCTCTGCTCCTGTCCACCTCTGATCTCCCGTTGGCGAGGGAGATGGATGCCTTCAGCCCGGCCGGCGGAGCTGAGCAGGCGCAGGCTGGTGCCTCCTGCGGGCGCTGGGTTCCCTGGAGCTGGGGAAGGGTCTCCTCGTCCCTGGGCTGGGTGGGCTCCCTGCCTGTGCAGGGCTGCGGTTTGCGGGGTATCTGCAGAGCGACCGGCACAGTGCCTGGCCGCAGCAGCAGGCCTTTGGTCTCTGGTTTCTTTGTCAGTACTTTTTCCTCTGTTGATGTTGAAATCTTTGCTCTAACTCTGACCAGAGGAATGACTTGTAATAATCTCCCCAAACTGTGGTCCAGAAGCCTTAGTAGATCCCTTTTAGTCAAAATAAATTGCAATACATTTCAGTTTTGTTGTTGAATTTTATCTTGGATGTAAATATCCTGGAAGTCCAAAACTGTTAACTCCTTGGAGAGTGTCAGAACTCAGATGTGAATTTAAATCCTGATGTTGATAGGGATGTACTTGAGACATTCAGTCCATAAAAGCAGACTCTTACTGCTTTTTGCCCCCTCCCTGCAGTGGGCTCAGCCCGTGATGAGCAGGTCCCGCAGCAGGAGCACATCCCCTCGCAGCATCCCTCCTTCCCGTCACCCCACCAGCCTGCACCGCCTCTGCTCCATCGGGCGCTGCCTGTGTCACCGCCCTCACTGTCACCATCCGTCTTGCCTTTAATTCAGTCAGTGCTTTCACAGACGGGGAGCTGGGGTGGCTCACCTCCCCGGCGATGTGCCGTGGAGCCACCTTGGCTGGAATTCCCACAGTCTGGAAAGCATCTCTCTCTCTTGAATCTGGTTGTGATTTTTCATTTAGGTCCCAATGTGGTTTCTCTGCACAGGAGAGGTGGAAGGGGTGTTCGGGGGGGTTGGTGGCTGTGGTACAACAGGAGATGAGGCAGAAATGGCCATTTTTTAGAGGGAGGGGCTGTGGTGGGATGTGGTGAGGATCTGTGCTGGGAGTGGTGAGGTGGGTCCTCACAGATGGAGTAAAACCGGAGGAGGCGAAGAGCAGGAGAGCAGTCCAGAGGGCCCATCAGCAATACAAACACAGCAGCGGGACCACAGGATGGTGGAGGAGTGGAGCAGAAAGCTGTGCTCCTCCATCAAGGAGCAAGTTCAAGACCAGCTTTTTCCCTGAGGTTGTGTGGCTTAGGGAGAGCATGGGGGCTGAGTCTGCATGCGGGTAGCAAAGATATCCCTGAAGTGTGGACTGCTGCAGGCGGGCATGCAGTCATAGGGGAAGATTTACTTTATTTGCGCTTTCCTGTATTCTTTTGTCAAGTCAGAGTTGAGGCATGCTGGGCTGAAGCTCTGCTCTGGCCTGCGGGGATGTTGTTATGTTCTGGGCTTTTTTTATGTTCTTGTGACGCTTTTGGAAGTGCTGGGGCTGGTGGTTCTCCATGAGTGCCAGGCAGGTGGTGACATCCCTGCCTCGGTGCCTGGGTCCCGCTGGCACCCATGGCTCCCCTAGTCCCTCTGTCCATCGTCCCACCACCCCATGGTCTTCATTTCCATCTCTGCCATGAGATGGGGATGCTTTGTTACCTTAACGAAGGAGAAGTGTGTGTGTGTGTGTGCCACTTGGCAGAGAGAAAATGTTGATTTTTAATTGTGTTTTGTTTACTAAGCAATTCCAATTGCTCTGTACCAGTGGCCTGACATCTTCTTGTTTGCTGCTTCATGTTGTCTGCACCTTCACAGCAGCGCTGTGCTTCCTTGTAGATTTTTGGTTAAGATCTTGGGATTTTGACCAGTTTTCTTGAGGATCCCTGTTAAACACGCACCCAGTGGTTTCAGCATCCTAACTGCATTGCAGACAGCTTTTAATCTGTTTAGTGCGTGTCATGGTGGTGTTGTATCATTCTAATTTTTAATCAAAATGTCATGCAATACCAGGTTAAGTGTCTTATGGAACTCTAAATATATTAAATCAACACCATTGCCTTTATTAACCAATTTTTAAGCTCATCAAAAAATCAAATAGGTTTGACAGGGTTCATTTTTTCACAAGCTGTATTTGGTGTCCGCTCTCCAGTTACCAGCGGCTTGTATCGGCAGTTCCTTTATTCTTCCCACGATCAGGGTCTGGCTGGAGGGACGGTGTTTGCCCATGCTGGCGCCCGTCCTTTCTATTTATTGGCAGAATGCTCTTCTTCAGACTTTTGGAGATTTCTTGTGTAGGGGTATAGAAGGAGATGAATATCTGTAAGTGAAACTGCATAACCCTGAAGTGACTGATATTCCTTATCCCAAAGAAATTGCAATTTAAATGCTTAAACCTGGAGTCTGCCAAGAGTTTTCTCTTTCTGAATGCAAATATTTGAATTCTGCCATCAGATGCAAACCACGAGCTGGGTCCTTGCCCTGCAGGCTCTGCAGGGCAGGGGAAAGCTAATTAGGCATTGACTAATTATTTCAGGTTTGGTCACCTTGAAGTCCATGACTGAGAATGGGAATGTGGGGGTGGGGGGAAAGGGCTTATGGCCACGGCTCCTAAAAGGAGACACAGGCGGTTGGTTCTTCCATTGGATGGTCCCACTGCAGGAGCAGATCCGGGGCTGGAGGCAGGCACATGTCTTTTTCCTGGGAAAACTGCGGGAAGGTGCTTTCCCTCCCGCCTGGGGGGGTTCCAGCCTACGCAAGCCTAATTTATGATAATTATTTTTAATATCGCTTTTATGTGGCAATATATTGTTTTAATTTCATAACAATGCAACATCTGATAGTGTTTCCAGTTTGACTCCAAGCTCCCCAAGGCAGTATTTATTAAAACCTTTTTTTTGTCCATATTTCATGTTTATTACTGCCATCTTTAATTAAGGGAAGTAAATATTGCTGATGTGGGTTGAGGAAGCTTTTTAACATGAAAAATTTGAATGCACTCAGTAATACAAGATGCAGCAGGAGGGGGAAAGGAACTCTTGGGCGTTATTGCCTCTTCCCACACTGGAGCAGGGCGGCTTGGCAGGGGAACGAGTCTTTGCACCCGGGATCTGGTGATGCTTTAAAATGAACCGTGAGGTTCTGCCGAAGGTGCGCTTTTCTTATCAGGTATCGGAGCTGGAGGAACCCAGTCTGGGAGCCGTTTCTCAGGGATGCATTGCTGGGGATGTTAGAGGAGCAGCCTGGATGGGTTTGCATTTGCTGCAACCGGCTCGGCGGGAGGCGCGGAGCTGGAGAGGTTTTGCGGCCTGAGCTGCGCGTTGCTCCCGTCCTCCGAACCCTGCTCTGGCAAACGTGCCCGGGAGCCGCGCCGCTCGGATGGGGCCGTGTTCCCAGCCCTGCTTGTTGCTGCTTCGTCCCAGCTGAGGAACATGGGAGGTGTCCGAGTGGTGTAGAATCAGATTTTTTTTTTAGTGAATTCCTCCATGTTGTTCTCTTCTAATCTCTGGAGTTTTGTTCCACGTAGTTCTGTGTTCCATGTCCACACCCATACCGGGAGAAAAGAAAGGGAAAACCAGACCCAAATCCAGTGGAGCGTGTTGCTAGGTCATTTTCCACAACGTATCTCCTGAAATCCCGTTTTTGTCGGGTAACGTTCCTGCAAAGGGGAAGGTGGCACATGGCGCAGCGCTCAGGGCAGGGGCGATGCGGGCCCGGGTGGGGGTTCGCCGTGTTGGCAATGGATTTTCTCCCTGTTGTTCTTTCTCGCTGTTGCTGTTCCCTCCCATCTGCCAGCTTCAGTTGTTCCCTCTGTCATTGATGGAGCCTTTTGCTGCCTGAAGCTGTCCTTTGCAAATGGTTGCAGGTGAGGAGCAGCGCGCTGCAAAAGGAAATGGGAACTGGTATTGCTCGGCGGTTACACGGACTGGGCTTAAATAAGATCATCTCTACCGAAGGTAGATCCAGTAATATCCGCTGTGAAGAATGGTTTCATCACGTCTTTTTTTTCCCTCTTCTACTCTGAAATGGTAATTGATCTCTGAATCCAGATATGTTGTACTGCATTACAGACCTCTCCACAGTCCGCTTGATTAAGAGACCTCTGTTCAAATGAATGGGTTTAACTCCACGCTTTGCATGCAAGCAGCAGTGTGTAATTGCAGGTTTGCTCATAATTGCACGGCTTCAGGAATATATTTTGGTGTCGTTATTCATGCGGTTTTTTGTTGTAGAGAAAATAAGATTAATTTATATTCCAATAATACTTCAAGTACATGTTTTTATACAATGGTATAAAGGTGGAACCTATAGGGAACCCTCAAATATTGCAAAGCTTGCCTTGAGATCCCAGGCCTTGGGCTTATTGCTGGGGTAATGAGGATCCCAGTCTCTTCATAAGGAACTGCAGTGAAGGCAGAGCGAGCTTAACTCTGGTGTAAGCTCACTGGTTTGGCAGGCTTTCATGGGGGTGTGATTTTTGCCTTAATAAACAAATTGCAAAAGCTGGGTTTCCAGACAATAACAGCATACTACAAATTTGCAAGACTGAAGGCTGCTGAAAGATAGCGTACACCTGCTTCCACCAGCTATTAGTTCTTCAGCGTATTATTTCACCAGCGTCTCTCCTATCTGCCCATTGTGGAGGCTTTTTAGGGCTGAAGTGTTAATTATTGGAGGGCTGAAGTTTACTTTCCAAGGGGATCCTACCCCATGTTCAGAGGCAAGTGTGGGACTTGGCAGTGGTGCAGACCTTGGAGCGATGGAGCATCTCGGAGCCTGTGTCCTTCTCTCCCCACGTAGCTGGGCTGCAGGACAGGGGTGCGTGTTTGACACACGTTCCCGTTTCTGCAGTACCTGAGATCTGGGAAGTGAGGATGCCCTGGGATGCTCCGAATGAAGTTACTGAGCTGCAGTCATTACTTTGAGGCTGTCTCTCAGGGCTGTGGTGTTTGGCATCGTATAAATGTCAAATGGGGGAAGGAGACAAGCACGTGGCCGTGGGCCTGGAGTGCCCCTCCGCGTGGCTGAAGGTGCTGTGGGGCTGGCGGGGAGCAGCGTTCAGGGACACGGACCCTTGTACCCATCGGAAGGAGCTGTTGGGGATGGTGCTTTCAAAGCTGGCAGACGTTTCGGCTCCCTGCTGCCCCCAGATAGACTGCTTCAGGTTGGTGGAAATTCATTATCAACTGTTGGCACATCTGTGGCCCTCTGCTCTGCAGGTCCCAGCCAGGAGAGGGTTTAATTTGGAAAAAACATTCTCTGGGGACAGATCAGGTGTCTCATTTGTGGAGGTATCTAGAATACAGCCATGCTGGGAAGCTTCCGAGATGCTTGCGCTTGCCTGTGCCTAAAGGAGAGGGTTTTCTTTTGTGTTTCCTCTTTGTGAGGGCTCCTGTGTTCTCACTTTTTCTTGCATCTCTTAAATAGTCGCTGTGGAGCTACTCTGTCAGAGCTGAGTCACCATTTAGTGCTTTCACATCT
The DNA here is from genome assembly GCA_013400535.1 of Scopus umbretta. Taxonomy (NCBI): domain Eukaryota; kingdom Metazoa; phylum Chordata; class Aves; order Pelecaniformes; family Scopidae; genus Scopus; species Scopus umbretta. The sequence goes on along the minus strand of VZTL01028084.1, from coordinate 182,045 downwards.
CCCCTTGCTCTGGAGAAACTTGGCAACAACACTGAACTTTCCCATGAGCCGTTCTGTCTTATGGAACACGTTAAGGTTGTTGAAGCCTGCGATGGAAGGATTTTTCCTCTTTAATAACCGAGGCACAGCCTTGCTGAGGTATTGGGTGCACTGTCTTGCTTTCCCTTATTACTGGCAAAGCAGATGAAGGGAGAAACGTGCCTGGCTGGGGGAGCTGGCGGGGCAGAGGTGCTGCACCCGTGCTGTCACAGGAGGCCTGGGGCTGGATGAGTCCTGGTGCATCCTAAAGTGCCTTTCAGAGAGAGTGCCAGAGGCTCCTTGAACTTGGTGACAGCTGAGATAAAGTATCCACCAGCAGCAGTAGCAGGGAGGCTGGAAAAAGCACACTTCTGCAGTGTGAGGGGCAGGAGACCCGTGCTGGGAGAAGGTCGGTGCCCGTCGGTGTGGCATGGGGGAGCAGAGCCTCTGCCGGCAGCGATGGGCAGGGATGCGCCGCTTCACCTGCGTGCCGCAGCGGGAGGAGAAGAGCGTGTCAGATAACCCGCGGGGAGCCGTACCGACCCTGGCGATGCTGGGGCTGTCCTGGCAGCGCTCCTGGTTCGGCTGTGTAAAGGGAGACTCTTCCTCGGGGCCTAATCTTCTGTCAGCCGTGAGATAATGGGATGTGATAGTGCAGGCACAATGACTTCATTCCTGTAATTATTTTTATTTCTTCTGCAGGCCTGTGTTTTAAAATAAACTCAGGAGCCAATGCACAGAGTTACATCTTCATCTCCTTTATTGCATTTTACTTAAAGGACTGAAGGCTCAGCTGTTCTTCAATGCCAGGTTTACCCAGCTTTGCTTTTTTTTTTTTTTGCCCCTCTCCAGATAATTGGAGTGTGCTCAGGTGTTGCCACACAAGGTTATACCAAGGATTTTAAACTTGGGCTTTGGTCTGAGGGATGGGAAATGTTCCTGCAGAAGCTGGGACTCCATCATGACGTTCAGAGGCTGGATAGTACTCATAGGTGGGACTTGTTAGGCTTGTGACCCATTTCTGGTTTCACTTGACAAGAAAAACCTACTGGCAAGCTCCTGCCCGCTTCCACTCCCTTGCACGGCCTTCTCCAGCTGTGCTCGCCTCTCGTGCACGTCCCGGTTCTCCACGTGCTCGCCCACTGTTGAGGCTCGCCTGCCCTTGCCAGGCTCCCCATCTCACACCAAAGGCTTTCCGAGGGAGATGTTCATTTCATGGGCATCCAAACTGGCTTCTGTAAGACGTGTGCCCTGTGGTATGCAGAGGGAGAGTGGCTCTGCATGGCACAGAACAAAAAAAAAAAAACAAAAAAACCAAAAAAACTGTATTTAGTGTTGAGCTGTTGCTAGCAGAGTAATCTAGTGTTTCATGTTTGGATATTCAGCTTGCATTAGCTTCAATCAAGCACTTGATCGGAAGTCTCCTTCCATTAAGTCGTGCAATTCTCATCTGCTGATCTGGGCTGCAGTAAAGCTTACGCAGCCATCTGGGCTTAAAACAATGACTTTCTACAGCAACATGAGTAATCCTCCTGCCTGACATCATTTAATCAGTATTTTGCCTGAATGCATCATAAATGCACCGGGCCGTGGGTGGAGTTTGGGTTCCCAAAGCTGCTTCTGCTGCGAAGGGCAAATGCCCTGTGCCCGAGCATGGGGGTCCGTGGTGCAGAGGGCCCGTGTCCTGCGCCCGGGAAGGTGCCAGGGCCACGTGTGTGGTGGGTGCTGAGGTCCCTGCATGATGGAGGTGCTCAGGTTGGGGGCCCCTGTGCCTGACGGGGTGCAGCAGGGCCAGCCCCTCCTGTAAACTGCTGCTGTCTGTGGAGATCTGTCCTAAAATTCAGGTTGTGGACAAACTGAGCTGCTCCTGAGCTCATGGGACAACTGTGGGCTGTGTTTCTGTGGGTTATTTTTATATCTAAACATGAAATTCTCTCTAAGCAGCATTTAAAACTAGTGTTATTGCCCTGGCTGTAGTGGCTGTCCAGGACACTGATGTCAATATGGAAAACATGGCTTCTGGCAAGAGAATTCAGACCGTTTCTCTTGATGTCTATGCCTTTTACTATTGCCAGGAGGTGATTTTTTTTCAAAGTGATAAAGTAATTTGTTTGAACTTGTTGGAGTCCGTTTAATGAACTGGCCAAGCTCAAAGGGGATGATTACACTCTGCCTGTCTGCAATTCCCGCGCCCTTTCAGGGAACAGAGATACCCCGAGTGCTCCGGGGCAGCTCTGCACCTCCTGCCCACGCGTGCTCCAAGGGGGATGCGTTTCAGTACCGGGGGGAAAATCCCTGCGAGACCACAGCCTGCCTGCGGGACTGCGTTAAGCCCATCTCCAAATATTCCCGGGCAGTAACTCATCAGCCGGCGACTCGCGGAGCTGGGGCGTCTCCGCAGGAGGACGGAGGGTCCTGCCCAGGGAGCAGGAATGCACCCACCCCAGCCACATCCCCGCGGCACAGCCTGCAGCCGGCCTCAGGACCCCTGGCTCTGCTTGTCCTGGGAGTACGTTTAATTGGTGGCTTTTGAAATCCGCTTCGTTATTTAAAATAGCAAAGATGGACGTGTGGGGTGGCGAGAGCGGTGGCTGCCCTGGGCGCAGGCAGAGGCGATGCTCTGCCAGGTTTGCGCTGCCCCTCCTCGTGCTGGCAGGACCAGATTTCCCACGTATTTCCCCCAGAACGGGCTTGGGCGGGCCCTGTCAGGCAGCAGGCTCTGCAGCGCAGCCCTGCAATTCATGCCAGGAGAATCACCCCAGTTTATGCAGTGAAGGTTCAAATGACATTGCTGCCATGTTTTTAGCCAGGCAATACAGCATTGCAGCAATTAAGAAGCATGACCTTGCCACACAGTGTAATGAGGTGCTGCTCAGCTCGGCTGGCTCAGGGCATCCTCCTCCGGGCAGCCCTGCTGCGTGCCCCGGTGCCTCTGGGTTTGCCTCCTGCAGAGGGAGAGGTGGGAGCCGGCTGCTCCTCGGGCACCGCTCCTGCTGCCCGAACGTGTCTGCATGTGCTGCCTGCACCTCCAGCTGTGCCTCTGGTGCAGTGTCCAAAATTTCCCACCCGTCCCATTTCCAGAGCTCCTGCCTGGCAGCACGGGCGCTTCCCAAGGACATTCCACTCCATGCTATGGCCAAGGTCTCTGCCTGGTTTTTCCGGGGCTCAGCTCCACTCCCCGGAGCGTTCCCAGGGGTTGCCCCGGCATTCACCAATGATCCAGGGAGTGGGAATGACTTTGGATTTCAATTTAAAATTAAAATCTCAGGGACTGTTAACACATTTCTGTTCATCCCTCTGCCCCTGCCTGCTGGCGGCATGCTTCCCCAGCTCTCCCTCTGGCCCCCCTGCCTGCAGGAGGGGCAGTTTTTTGGAGGGTGAGCTGTGCCTGGCGGGGGGTGGGTTCAGATGTGCTTGTATGAGTACTGGTACCTGAAAGTGCCGGCACCTGTGGGATAGGCCCAGCCTTCAGACTTGGTGTTGCAAGGATGGCATCTTTAATTTGCATCTAAATTGACGGGCAGCTGACCGCGCTGTGCAGGGAACAGCCATTGCTGGAGCCTCTGGCTCCATGGGCAGGGAACGGGCATGGGAGCCGTGTGTTGCCAGAATCCCCTTAGGCCCACGGGAAGGGCGGTGCACCCCTGGGAGGCTCAGCCTTTGGGGTGCGTGTGTGGTGAGACGAGGCTCCTGCGTGGCTTCTGAGACAGGATTTTGTGTATTGCTCATAGGTACAATATAAAATGAGGGAATTAAATCATAAGAGCTTTTGTAATTTTGGTAATTAAAGGTTATACAGAAATGTCAGAGCCACAGCTGGCGGGTCCCAGGTCCCTGTGCACCTCTCCCTGCCCTGCCTGCTGCCCGCGGCGGGCAGGAGCCTGGGACCTGGCATTTCTGGGGCTGTGCCTGTTTGCAACCTTGGCAAAGTTGTTCCATGCTCTGCAGTTCTCCAGTCACCTGCTGGGTTTGAGTGCTTGGGTTTTGGGGTGTGATGGGAGATGCCGGAGCTGACTTCTCTGCAGGGCCAAGAGCCCAGGAGGCTCCGTGGGGGCACCCAGCCCTGCGGAGTGGCTCGACTGGGTGCCTCTGCACATGAGCAGCTGCAGGGTTTGGAGACCTTGTTGCTCGTTTCCTGCTTTTATGGAAAGCTGATGCTTCCCCAGATGTTGGGAAGCTGAATCCCTATGGAGTCCAGACTGCCCCACTGCCCCGGGAGCTGCTCGCCCACCGCCCACACTGCGCATGGAGGGACTCGGCATAGAGGGTTTGAAACAGGATTTACGGGGCTCCAGAGCACCCGGCACTTGTGGCTTTATGCTTTTCAGGTTGTGGGCTTGTTTTCCCACTGGCGGTTCCTCCGTTAGACGTGTGGCAGTGCCTTTGGTTCCTCCTCGGCTGTGCAGCCCGATGCGGCGGCTGCGGCGACGAGTGGGTTTGGCACATGGTTACTGGTGGCCTGGTCGGTTCCCCCTCCCTTGGGGATGCTCCTGTTTCTTCTCTGCTGTGCAAACGCAGCAATAACATCTCCGTAAAGCTTCAGCCCGTCGGTCTGACTGCTTCTTGTCTCTAGATGTGATGCTTTGTCAAACATTTTTTTTTGAGTGGAGCTAAGAATCCTTTATTCTGTCTTTTTTGATATGGAAAGTAAACAAGTTAACACGAAGGCATCTTTCTAGCAGCGTTTGGGTTTTAGTATGCAGCAAGGCTGGGCCTTGGTTCCTTCTCTGCCATCCTCTGAAGCCGCACAAGTGTTCAGCGTTTGGGGGATGCTGCCTGCGTGGTGCTGCTGTACATGGGGAATTAGATTTCTGTAGAGAGCGATGAAAGCAACGCGCTGCCTGCGATGTTGTTAGCATGGATTAGATCACTTATTTTACAGAATATGGGAAATGCTTTTGCATTTAGAAATCCAGGCTGGTTTTGTGTGCTTTCTCGTGCACGATCTTGGGTCCCTGTTCCCCCTGTTTGCCTACCAGCAAGAGGCTGGGGGATTTGCAGAGAGGCTCTTGTCTTCTTAGCAGACTTTTCCATACCTTTCCCCATGCAGTTACAGGGGTGTTTGGCTGCACGGGTGGAAGGGTCCAGGACAGGCGTTCAGAAGCCCTGGGTGGACCGGGGATGGGCTCAGCCCTGCAGGGCGGTGTGGCTTGGTGGGCTGGGGGGACAAGCCACTAGGTTGTGCAGTTCTCATCCCCGATCTCGGCCGCGGTAGAGCTTACGCGGCCATCCGGGCTTAAAACAACGTCTCTTTACAGGAGCACGGGTAATCCTCCTGCCTGCAGCGGGGGGAACGGGCCCCAGGTCTCTGCAACTGTCCCCTGCCGGGGAGCGTGATGGGGCCAAGGCGGTAAAACACCCCAGCAATCAGGGCAGAACAGAGAAATAAGGTTGTTTGTTTAAAAAAAAAAGTAATTCTGCTTAAGGCTTGCTGAGGATAATTGGATGCTGCTGGAGAACTTGGGGAAATGGATGGAAGGATGGTTTTCTTTCCATTTTCCCAAGAGTTTCTCACGAAGGATGGCACATCCTTCCTGCAGATGTTAACTGCAGATCCTGCCTAAATCCATAGCTTTAGATAGCAAACGAACTCCTTACCTGTGTTGGCAGTCTGTGTAGGAACTGATGGTTTTTCTCCCCAGCTGGCGTTTCAGCTGGGCTGTGTCTTGCTCCCTGCAGCGATGGCCCCTGGATGCCCCAGTGCCCTCCAGCTCCCCCGTGCAATCCCGGCTGCGGCGAGGCGCTGCGGGGGGACCCCAGAGGACGGGGGCACTGAAGGGGGGCTGGCATCGCCTGCCGGGCGCCCGCTCTGAGCTCGAAAGGGCCTCAAGTTCCCTGACCTGTTTTCTGCGAAATACCAACGCGCTGTGTCCTGTGGGTGTTTTCAGGGGAAGATGTCAACCCACATAACCATTCCCCAGATCACGTTACCAAGAGAATGTTTTTTGCCCTCTTGGGTTAATCTGAAAAGGTCGTGTGTGACACTAGCATGTGACTGGAAGGACAGAGGCCTTTTGGGGGCTTTTCTTTAAAAATAGCAACAGCTGAGCGAAGCCCCGTTCCCTCGCAGCTGGAAATGTCCCACCAGCTCCACGAGAGCTTCGTGCTGAGCCAGTCTGTGGGCTTGTTCCTCCATGGCAGCGTGCTGTACGCGTTGCTCTAGCAGGGTGCCGGCTGTGCTGGCCGGGGGTGTCCCCCCCTCCCAGGGGGGCTGCGGGCTCCCTGGGGTCTGTGGGGAACAAGCACGTTCAGCAGGACGGCATCCTGCGGACCCCCGTGCCCACCGCTTGTCCCCAGGGCAGAGCCGCCAGCCCTCCCCGGCACGGGGACAGGGAGCAGGCGGAGGGCGGCAGGGGCTGTGCAATCCCTGCGGACCCCCCGGGGCTGCTCCGTAGCTGAGGGGTGGCCCAAGCGATGCTGCGGGGCTGCCTGGGTGTCCCCCTGCACCCCGGGCAGGGCACCCCAGCATCCTCTGCCCGCTGAGGAGCTGCTGGGAAGTGCCGCCTTCCTGACGCTCGGCAGCTCCGTGGGGTTTGCGCCCTAGGCCTGGCAAGAGCCTGCAGCGGTTGGCGGACCGCAGGGCAGCGCCGCGGTGCCGTGGCACCAGCCGTGAGCCAGCTCTGACCGGCCTCTCCGGCGCAGTCGAGGTGTGTTTTCCAGGCAGCCGTTTGCCTGTGGAAGTCTGTTATCCTGGAGCACCTTTCTCCTGGTGCAGGTCGCTGCCTTGCTCTGGGCTGGGGCAGGCGGAGAGGGGTTGGCGATTAATGGCTGCAGTTCGCTGAGGAGGAGTGCTGCTTTCTTCCCGGCGAGGTCAGAAAGTCCAGGTCATCTTCAAAGGCTTTGATTTACTGAAGGAAGCAGGAGAGATGGAGAGTAAATGTGAAAGGTCGAGGCTCATTTCTGCAAAAGCTTTTGTGGGGTCCCAGGTGAAACCAGAAATTTGCATTTAAATGAATATGTATTTTGAGACATTAAACCCACAGGCAAAACAAAGGCCTTGCTGAGATGACAAATAAATCGCTTCTCCTGCTTGTTCCTCATATTACGCCAGCCAGCCTTTGGAAATAAAACTACATCAGCTAAAGCAGTTTTTCTTCCTTTTCTTTTCTGAAAACCACAGCCTACTGTAAATTCTTTATGTAAACCTGAGCTACCGAAACTTTAAATGGTAAACAAAAAGAATTGGCGGATTTGCAGGGTCTGTGTGTGATGTGCAGAGAATGATCTTGACTCCATTCGGCAGTTCCAGGTCAGCTTCTCTTTCATCCTAAAATCCTAATAAAGAGGAAAAAAAAATTGCTTAGAGAGGGGAGAAAAACAAAAAGTCAGCTCTGGGTGACCTGGGAAGAAAAGCGTGGCTTCTTTCTTGGTGGAGCCCAAAGTGCCCCGTCCGTGGGCAGGCTGGGTGCTCAGCCCGGGGCTCCAGCCCTTGGACCCCGGAGCGGAGCGAACAGCACCGGCATGCATGGGGTACGGCTGGGACGGCTGCTCACCGGGGCTTGGACCGCAGCAAGTGGCAGCGGCAGCCCTCCGCCCCTGATGCCACAAGCTGCCGGCAGCAGGAGTCCTGCACGGCATCTTCTGCACTGAGTCGGTGCTTTTGATTCCCGGTCGGCGCTGGACCGGTGCCAGGCGGTGCTTTGGGCGCCCGGTGAGATGAGAGCTGACCTGCCGTCTGTCGCCGCCGCGGTGTTGCTCCCTGCAGGATCTGCAGCGTTCGCCCGGCCGCGTCTGCCGAGGCGGCACGGCAAGGGGCTGCCGGGGCCGCAGGCTGGGCTTTGCGAGGAAAGGCAGGGGTCCTGTGTAAGTCGGAGCGGGCTTTTGGAGGAATGGGCGTTGTAAAAACAAACAGTTGCAGGGCTCTGCCGCCGTTACGGGTTCTCATCTGAACGTGTTTCTATCTCAGACTTCTGATGAATAAAACAAGGCCTCTTTGCTGCACTCTGAAGTCGACACCCAGCTGCTCAACAAGCTTGTAAAGCGTTTAGTGGAGGAGTAGAGCTGTGATCAAACGTGGCTGCTGTCTCCGCTCGCTCCCCGGCCCGGGGCCGACAGCTGGCAAGGCTCAGCTCCCCGCCTGGCAGAGGCGATGCTGCATTGCCCGCACCGCTGCCTGCGCCGGAGCCCCTGCCTGCTTCTCTCAGCTGTGGTTTCAGGGGAAAAGGTGCTGGTGCCCCTTCCCTCGGGGAGGTCTTGCTTCATGCGTGCTGCTGGACGGTGCTGCCCACCCTTGCCAGGTGCCACCGAGGGGCTGCTCCGCTGGCGTCCCTGCGGGGACGCAGGGCAGATGCAGGGGACACGGCCCTCGGGCCCTCGGAGCTGACACTGGGGATGGATTCCCCTACCAAAGGTCTCTCCACTTTGTCTTTTTTTGTATCCCGGTGCTGTCCGGCAGCGCCTGCATGAGCTCCCCCGGCTGCCCTTGGCCAAGCCATCCTTGTTGGTGGCGCTGAGGACACCGGCAGCGGGGTGCAGGCTGCAGGCTGGGCGTGTTTGCTTCTGCCCATCTGAATCCCCCCGAATTGTGCTTGCTGAGCAGAACTGGCTCGGGGAAGGGGAGAGGGGAGCAGGCAGTAGCATGGCTCTTACTGCGGGAGGGCGGCTCCTGGTGCTGCTCCCCCGGTGCCCGCAGCATCCCCGCTCAGCGAGGGGCTGTCCCAGAGCAGACCGATGCTGGCACGGCCGTCCCTGGGCCCCCTTTTTTGGGAAGAGGGCTCACAACAGCGTTTTCCCCCGATTTATGCTTTACCAGTCCGGTGAGAGGCTGCTCTCACCAAGGATGGACTCTCTAAAAGAGACCGCAGGCACTCTGCGCAGTGCCCAGGGTGTTATCTAAGGTTTATTCCACGGTGTCATTGGTAAAATAACATTGTCGTCGTGGAGACTTACATCACGCAGCGCTTGTGTCTATATCTCATTTTCTGCTGAAGGCAGTATCAGATTTATTGGAAAGTTTCTGCTGTCTGCCCCTCTATTAGTGTAGATTATTTACACCTTAAAATGGCTCTCCTCCCTCTCCCTAGGAAATCGCCTTTTGGGAGGATGAACAATCTTGCAGTCAAGTGATAGCCGTGGTTATAATAAAAAAAGTTGTCTTTGTGAATATTCAGTGAGCAACGCGGTGTCTCTGAGGACAAAGCTCTTCCCATCGCTGGGTAAATCAGAGTTCATTATCATGTTAGTCTGACTGATTGCAGTCTCCCAAAAGGATTCCACATATGGTCATTTCTGTAGCACAAATAAGATCTGTTTTGCCTTAATCACAAGGCTTGCGCTTCCTTGCCTGATGATCTTTATTCTTGAGCTGCAATTCAGGGACATTTAAATATTAATTGCTTTTGAACCTGTTCTTAGTTTTGATTCTGAATTGGGGTTTTGAACTTCTACCTTGTGTTTGGACTTGGGATTTGCCCTTATTATTTTTTGTTGTTTTAAGTCTCCAGGAGTATGAGCTGTACCTCCTCGCCTCCATCCAGGAGACTGTGCAGATGAGCGTCTTCTCTGGGAAATAATTTTGGGGGAAGCTGCAAACCTTGGCGTTGGTCTCAGGGGAGGACTGGGGTACAGGAGGGCTCACGTCTGGCTCGTGTTTTTTCTCTGCTTACTCAGAGGTCTTACAGACGCTGATGAGCCAGGGTGTTAGTCAAACCTCCCACACGAAATTACTCCAGTGGCTCATACGACACGACAGCAAGGGTTTGGGGACACTGGGCGCTTGTGGATTACAAGCAAAAGAAACTGCTCATTCTGTCTTTCTGGGCACGCTGGGATGCTCGGGCTCGCCTGCGGCTCCGTCCCCGGGACGCGACACTTGAGCGGTCGGTCCGGCGCAGCTGCGGAGACCCTCGGGGCGGCCGGTGCGGGGCTGCGTGCTCGGGGAGCTGCTGCCGCGTCCCACCGCTGCCGGGGCGGCGGGGCGGAAGGTGAAGGAGTTGCTCGGCTGGACTGTGGCTTCCCTAGATGTTATTGCAACTCTCACCCCTGTGTTTCTTCCAGCGCCTCGCTTTGCGTTCGTGAAAAGTAAATTTTTCATGAACCATTTATACTTCTCTTTCTTTCTTCCCATGAGCTTTTTGCTGCACTCAGTTGCTGGAAGAGAAGTGAGCTTCTCAGCAGGAATGTTGCCAAGAAAACCCAAGGTGCCTGGTTTTCTGGTTGTGAGTAGCACACATGGATTTTTATTTTTGTTGTTTGTTTTATTTTATTTTTCATCAGCTGTGTGTGCAGTAGCATGGACCACAAAGTGCAGAGCTCATTCCCACAGGGTCTGGAAGAGGATGCTGCTTCAGAAGGGAGATTCCCCTCAGGACTCTGCAAATCCCTGTCTCTCCGCCAGGCAGGGCCCTGGCTCTGCCCTCGGCTCGGAGCTGCCTTATGCCTGGCGTTCCGAGGGGCTCTCGCAGCACCTCTGCAACTCTGGGGGTTACAGCGGTGTAAATGAGAGGGTGCTGCTTAGCACAGCCGACGGGATCGCTGTCCTTTCTTCTGCAAGCGGCTTCTCAGTTTCACAAAGTCCGACCCAGCTTTGCTGAAGTCAGAGGATGCTGAGCCAGAGCTGACGGTGCTGGGATCCCATGGGAATGCGGGGCTCGGGTCCAAGGAGCGGTTACCAGTTTGCACTGGTACCAGAGCTACTCTACAGCCAGTGTAACTCCCGGGTGCAAATGCAAGAGTTCAGGTACAGCATTGCCTGACACCAAGCTTGTGGCATCTAATACTGCTTTGCAGATCGGAGGAAGCCTGCAGGTGGTCACTGAGGCTTTGGTTGCTGCTTGTTTGAGTTTGGAAGTGCAGCGATCCCATTTGCAGAAGCAGAACCAGGCACCTCTGCCGTTTGCTGGGTCGTGCAGCCATTGCAAGTGAAGCTGTCGCTGAAGCATTTTTAGTACCTATGTGCTACAAGCAGCATGACTTGCATGAAAAGTATCTCTCTTGTATGCAGCAAGTAGGGCTTACTTTCTGACAAGGCAATATTCATCACCAGATGATTACTATGAACATGTTTATTAGCCTCTAAATAATATATACCAGAATTAGTTGCACCAAGAATCTTTAGTATGCTAATGGCAGAGGAGTGCCAATTTAAACAAGAGCACACATGGAGCCACTCCAAGCTTGCATGAAAGAAAAAAGTGACTTTGAGTTATAGGAAAAACCAATTTGGTTTTATGGAGAGAGGCTTCTAGTGCCTCTAAATTATAGCCTTATAAATTCTAAATTTAATTCATAAAAGTTATACGGTAGCACTAAGTAGCAAAATGCAAGGTGATGTGTCATCAGTCACTGGGACTTAATGTATGGATTGCTCGAGAGCTGTGTTCGGGGCTGAAGAATGCTGTGTGATCCTCTCGGAGGCTCTGTGGCAGGACCCGTGCTGATGCCAGCAAGGATCTTGTCACTCCAGGTCATGATTAGCTGATGGGGACGTCCTGCCGTGTGCTGACTGATGTCAGGATGGGTGAAGGAGATGGTATTTCTGGTGAGGAAAGAGATCATGAACTCAAAGCGATGCTGGGGCTCTAGGTAACCCTGTGGGTGTTCAGGGGAAACATGGAAAAAACTGTTTCTTGCCTTGAATGAGTCAGGGTAGTAGATTCTTCACAAAACAAAATGCCGGTACCTCAGGCTCTGCAGGGCAGAATCTTTTTCTCTTATCCCCAGACACTCATGTTCAGGTTTTCCATTGCCACGTTGACACCGTGATGCTATGGAGCACTTGTAGATGAGAGTGGCTGCAGTGTCAGCAGGCTCTGTGATGGCCACGGGAGGGGGCAAGCCCCAACTCAACCTGATGTTGGTGCTGGCTTTGCATGAAGAAAGGCTGTGGCTTCCAGGGTCCCTGGATTAAATCTCCAGTCAGCCTGTACACCAGCAGAAAGCCAAAACAGCTTTGTGAGAATGCCCACGGGCTGAGCATTTTCTGTTACTGGACTGAACTCCTCCACTGCCATTTTTGCATTATTTTCATGCAAAATAGTCCCTCCAGCAAGCGGGGCAGACCGACTGGCATGGTAGTGTCCAGCTGTTACCCTGCTCAGGCCTCCTGCTCTGCTGGAAGGGGGCAGAAAGGATTGTTCCTGTGGGCATGGCCCTGGCCAAGGCTTCCTCCTGCCCGCCAGCTCCTCTGCGACCCAGGGAGGACCGCACGGGTCTCCGTGGGTCTCCCTGCCCAGTGGTGGTTGTGTCCTCCTGGTCGAGGGCTGAACCCTGCCGCTGGCCCAGGGTCGGGGCTCCAGCTGCAAGTAACCTGTCTTCATTCTTTAATTTTCTATATGAAATAATGTCCTTGTCCCCCCCTCCCCCGGGTGGGGGAAGGGATGGACCTAAACCTGGTTTTAAGGAAGATGCACGAGTAAAACCGAAGAATTCCCAGGCAGCGGTTCCCTGCTTTTCAAATGAGCTGACAAGTGACTGGGAAAGCAAAGTCTGGAATTGCTCCCATGTTGGCTGGCCAGGACCCTCAGGGCTGAGGTTCAGTTCTGTTCCGATCCCGCGCTTTCCGATGAGTCCGGACGGGCCGTGTCGGTGTGTCGGGCTTCCCGGCAGGCCCCGGTAATGGCTTCACAGATGGGCCCACTGGAGTCCTGTGCAGCTGTCCCAGGGATGCTGCGGAGGAGTCGGCGCCGTCATCGGGCACCGCTGCAGTTTGCGGCCTGCGCTGCCTTCGGCCGTTAAACCCGGCAGAGCCGGGTGGGATCCATCGAGTCCCGAAAGGCGCTTACCCGCCCTCTTTCCAGCAGAAGCACCGTGCAGACATCGGGTGCAGCAGCTTTGGGCGAGAGCGTGCCGGAGCAGAGCGCCCAGCTCCCGCAGCCCTGAGTCTGGGGAGCAGCACCCCGAAGGAGGCTTTGGGGTCAGCCAGCTGAATCCTCCATCCTTTTAATGGAGCTTGTCCAGATTGTGCTAAATATAAGTAAAAGTAACGATGGGGTTTTCAATTAGAAATTAAATGCAGCTCCGAGACTCAGAGATGTCGCCGGGGATGCAGATTGCCATTGCTCGGTATTGACTTCTCTTGCATATATTACCAGCTCGGGGCTTTGGCGAATAGAACCTTCCCCTGCCCCAGGTTTCCTTTGCTGCTCAAGATCTGAAGCACAGCTTTTTCTTCTGAAAAATTCACTGCTACCTCTTGACGTTGGTCTTTAAAGCCAGTTGTGAAATAGGCCCAGCCAGCAATACAGCTCCTCGTTGTGGGGTCGTTGGGGGTCCCGGTGCAGGGGGTCCCGCTGGGGGTGTCACCTCTGCTGCTCCGCTGGCTGGCCCTTCCCCGCACACCCCGGGGTGACGTGCAGCCTTGCGGGCACCGCGCCGCTCACCTTGCCTGCTTCACCACAGCCCACCTCCAAACTCCAAGTGACTGCAGCGCTTGTTAGGATTATTTAAAAAAATATTTTTTCCCTTTAATTAATTTTTTAAAATCCTCTATATTTAACCTGTGGTAAATATTTGAATGGTGTGAAACTCACCGTTCTGGCAGGAACTCGTGTCATGCTTGTTCTTAACTGTGACTCACCGGAGAACATTTTGCTGGGAGAATAGCAAACAGATGGCCCTGTTGCCGGCACCGAGGCAGCAGGACTGGAGCCTGAACGGGAGATGCGTCTGATGGAACTGCTCGGGTGTATTTTGCTTGGCGTACAACGCAGTAGCTGCTGGTCGCTAGCAGGCCTGTCCCTGCCGCTCGGGGTCTTGTGTGCGCTGACAGCCCTCTGCTCCTGTGGCTGGACTTCTGTCCAGCAGCGCGGAGAGCAGCCCCGTGCCTCCGTTCTTGCTTTTCCAAGGAGCTAGAGCTGCAGGCACAAGGGAGCTGCCGTCCTGGGAGAGATGGGGCTCGGTGGTGAGGTGCCTTTTGCCCAGCCGGGCTCTCTCCCAGCCCTCCGGGGTCAGTGCCGGGAATGACGGTGGCCAGCCGTGCAGCATTGGTCCCACTGGGGTCTGCCACCACCTCTGCGGTGCAGAGGGTGGGTGGACGAGCCGCCCTGGCTGGGGATATGGGGCAGGAGAGGACCGCGTCGCTTTGCTGTTCTCTGCTCTGTTTCCAGCAATATCCTGCTCCTTGCTGAGAAAATGCTGGGTCTGTCAGGATTGTGCCTGGAGAGCTGCAGTGCAGGCGTTGGTACGGGGTTTTGTAAGGTCAGGAGAAAGTACAGAGTAAGTTTTCCAAAGCCCTTGGGAATGCAGAGCCGTCAGGAAAACTTCCCCATCGAACAAGGAGATAAAACCTCACCAGACGCAGCAGCGAGGAATGGATGGGGTTACAGCCATGTCGGTTTACTTGCTGGGAGACTGGCATGTTCTAGGGGGGTAAGTCTCTTAGCACATTTTTAAATCCTTTAATAAGCTGCTGTCCCACATTGGACTCTTTCCTAAATGGGCACAGAAGCAGAAACATCAGTGGCTGAAATTCAGTGATGGAGAGCCGTGGAGGACCTTTTGCGTATGCCAGCGTGTCAAAGGTTTTAAAAAACCTGCTCGTGGATTAAAACAAGGAATCGATAATCTGGAGTTTAAGGTTCCGAGAGTCACTTCATTAGGAACTTTCCTTCTCAGAAGCTTTATAAACTTCTGGAGCAAACTCCCTGGATAAGTCTTGAAGACAGAAATTACTGTGTCAGCTAGGAAGAAGGATTACAGATAACAGGGAATTAATACTGAAATGCATATGCTATAAATATAACAGGATTACATTGGAGTGTTATGTAAAACCCCTTTTCCTTACTCTGCGTCTCCTCTGGTGGGCAAGGTAACCATGGTCTCCGGTGGGCTGCGGCGTGCGGTGGAGCGGGTGGGAGTTGGGGCTGCCGGGGCACTGTTCTGCCTTTCCCACTTTGCTGCTTGCTCGCGGCTGCCATTTGCTCATCGGGCGACTCTGCTTCTGTTGCCGCCTTTGCTGAAAGCGCTGCTTCTGTGCGTTTCACGGAGACCTGTGCGTTTGGCCTACGCAAAAATGCCTGGTGGCCCAGGGCAGGGTGGGCTTGCTCGGGTCTGGGCAGCGGCGCATCCCCAGCCCCTTGCCCTTGGCGGTCAGTGCTCCTCGGGGTCTGCATGTCCCTGTCCCAAGTCCTCCCCAGCCACCTGGTTCTCCATGGTCTTTTTATCCTCCTTCTCCCCATGCTGGGGCTGCCTTTGAAGCCATCCATGGCATCCCCCCAAGAAAAATCATTCCCTGCTTGCCCTTGCCCCTCCATCCCTTCCCGCTCGCTGCAGCGGGGTTGGCGTCACTGCGCCAGCTGGGCACCGGCCCGGGGCTCAGAGGTTTGGCTGGAAATGCGCCTGTGCTCGCCCCTCTCCCTCCTGCTGCACCAGACTGCTCATGGCTTGTGCCCCCCTGGGTCCCCTCAGAAACCCAAGGGACCGTTCCTGGGAATGGTCCCTCGGCACTCTCCTGAAGTCCTAGCTTCACCGATGGCTCCAAGAGCATCTTCCCAGGGGCTTTTTACGACACCGAGGCTCCTTGGTGTTGTGGAGTCATTTCTGGGAACGGGGTTTAAGCCCCCGCCACAGCTCACTCGAGCACAGCAGCCTTTTTCTGAGCTCTCGCTGCCGGCCAGGTTCTCCATGTGTTTCGGTCGGGGGTGTCGTGGGCAGGGTCCCCTCCTCGCCGCGTAGGGTCCAGCACCATGCAGCCTGGCCAAACGTGTCCTGGGCGGGCGCCCAGTGCCCTTCTTGCACAGAGCAAGTGCATCAGCTGGTGCAATAGCAGCAAAATAGCCAACAGTAATAAATTGAAATAGTTAATAATAATAATGCTGCTTTCTGTGGCAGGGGACAGGGGGGAGGACTGCAGGAGCTGCAGGAGGAAGGTCCCGGCACCTGCCTGGGAGCAGCGGATGGTGGGAGAGCTGCACGGCGCCCTACCCTCCTGCCCCGCTGGGGAGCACGCCGTCCCCCTCGGGGTCACCCAGCCGACATCAGTGGGGCACTCTCCGGGTGGGCGCTGGGGCTGCTCCTGCCCCACCGCAGTCCCTCCTCGGGGGGCTGTAGGGAGAGAGAGAGGGGTCACTGCGGGAAAATCGCCCCCTCAGAGGCTTGCAGGCTTGAGTGCTCTGCTCCAGGCGTAGTCGCAGGTTTCTGAGCGGCTTCTTCCCTGTCTGGAAACAAACATTCCCTGGCATATTTTTACCCATTTCCTCCTCGTACCGCAGCTCAGATGAGACACTGGCTTACTTGGAGGGCTGAGAGCTGTCAGTTAGGAGGACTTCACCCTGCTTGCAAAGTGAACATTAACTTTGTCCGAGGGGTAATAAAGCCCAGGCTCATACAGTACAATGACGAATTTTGAAAATGAAGCATTTAAACCACAATATTGCAATCAAATTGCTGGTGAAAATCTCTTCACGTTGGCAGTGGAGCTGGTGGGTCTTTGATCTCTCCCAGCTCAGATGTTGCTGCCAAAGAGACTTAAGCTTAAACTTCACTTTGTAAAATAGACTTTTTTGACAGTTTCCTTTAAAAAATAATCTCCTAAGCTCAGGAAGGAGGGAGGAATGGCCGGCCCCACAATGAGATTTCCAAACCAAATAGTGCAGAAAGGAGCTGCTTTCAACTGCTGCTATTTCTTCCATAAATCCTGTGCTTAATCCGCAGAGCGGCCGTGGGGCGATTTGTCATTTCAGCTCCAGAAATGCAAGCGTTGCAGTGGGGCTGGGGGTCCGGCAGGGTCAGCTTGGGGCTGGCAGCGACTGATGTTGCTCCAGGTGAGCAGTGTTTTCCTGGGGCCCCGGGGCTGGTCGGGCTCCTTCATCCCGCGGGCTCAGGGTGCTGCCGCTCACCGGGGTCCCGGCCGTGCCCTGGCAGGAGAGCCAGGACACGGATGGAGCTTGGCAAATGGCTGAACCGGAGCCGGCTGATGTGGGAGCTCAGCCCAGCGGGTTGCAAAGCCCTGGTGCCCCTCCTCAGCCCTGTTCCTGCTCCTCTCCGGTCCTTTTTGGCCACATCCACGGAGCAGATCCAGCCCTCCCCAGGCACTGGGGCTGTGAGCTCAGTTGCATGGGCTGGTTGGGGCTCTGAGCCCCTTTTCTGCCTTGCGCTAGCTGCTGGAGCCCTGTCTTGGCGCAGCTGCCTGGCACTGCTGGAGCCGCGGTGCCGGGCACAGCGGAGCAGAGCTGCCCACCAATTTGCGCGAAAGAAAATGCAAAATTGTTACGTGGCAGGGAAGAGGGAATCTGTTATTGCACAGTTTTGGAGCAGTTTCAGATGACTCTCTGGGGTGGCGGATTGGGCTGAGGTGCAGCAGAGCCGTCACCACCACTCACCAGCCTTGCCCAGCCCGCACCGAGGAGCTTTGAACTTGTCTGTGCCTCTGGGCATCCGACCTGCTCCTCTCTCCCTGCACGTGGGGAGATGTGGGATGCCTTGCAGCTTCTCCTGATGTATTTTCCTTTTTCCCCTGGCAGGAGGTAGAAGGCCCTCAGCCCCCCAGCCCCTCTGCAATCTGTGGCCATGGGAATTGCTTCCCAGGAGCTTCCCCACCACCCAAGGCGTGCATCGTGCCTGCCTCAATAATACGAACAATCCTCTGCTTTTTCTTTCGATCTGGAGTGAGTACACTTCCAGCATCTCCCTGAGATCACAGCGAGTGCTCGTCTGCCTTGCGAAGCCTTGGCTGTGAAGAGAACACGGTGGTTGGGGGGATCCATGGCTCTCTGCAGCCCCTCGTGCTTTGCCGGGCTCCCCCCCAGCCATTGTCCCCTCCCTGGAACCGGACTCTCCACCAGCTCTGGGCTTCAGGCTGAGGCAGGACCTTCGCGAGGAGCCCTGCAAAGTATGAGCTGGTCTGGTTTGGCATGGGGTCAGAAGCTGTCTCTTGTCTCAGGGTGGAGTTTTGCAGTGTGAGCACACTGAAGGTGGGAAGAACCTGCCTGCTGGGCGATTTCTGAGATGTCCCATGCTGCAAGACCACTGGGCGTAGCGATGCTCGAGTGAGTACGTGATACCCAACCCTTCCTTTCCCCTTGCAAGAACCACATTTAAGGTTGGCTGATGGAGGCTTTCCAGCAGACAGATCTGCTTTCTCCACCACACAGCAGCCCCTGTTGTGCCATCCCCATGGCATAGGGCTATCGGGAGGACCTGGCTGGCTGTCAGCTGTGCTGGTGACAGGGCTGGTTGTGCTCAACCTCATTGTGCAAACTGGCCTCGCTGGTCTGGCGTTGGTCCTGGAGATGCCAGGCTTGGGTGACAGTGGTGCTCGGGCTGATGTAGGAAGCTTAAACTTTTATACGGTTTCCAGCTTGGTGCCGCCTGATACCTGATTAAGAAGCTGGAGTTGAAACAAAACCGTCACAGCACATGATAAATAGTTTAAAAACCAGCTGTGCTACCACTCTCTACAAGCAAGACTTTAGGACAGACCCGCGTCTCATCCTGCAATGCAAACCCATCCCTCGCCACAAGTTCACGGCTCTGGAGCATGGCTGGAGCACATGGACGTGCTGCTGGAGAGCTGCCGTGCTCGGTGGGATGGGGAATACTCCTGCCTAAAGTGAGGCACACCGTTCATTTTCAGATGAGCTGCTATTTTTAAATATCTCTTTTTTTTTTTTTTTTTTTTTTTCTTAGCTGTGGATGACCCTAATTTTGGCTGAGAAGCTTAGAAAAGCTAAGAATGCAAGGTTAGTTTAATCTTCTTAAAGTTTAAAAATCATCTGGGATTCTTCTGTTTGATAGTGCTGGAGGCGCTTATCTCCCTGTAGAAACCTTGTTTCTGTTTTGCAGTACATCGTGCAAAACTCTTTTGTAGTGGCAAGGTTTCAGCCCTCTGCACTTTTCATCTTCAGAAACTTTGCAGATGCTGATGTGTGGCATGGCAAGGCCCTCGAGGGCTCCTCTGCACCACGCCGGGAGAGGGAGCCATGATGCTGGGCTGGCAGCATCCTTGCTGCCGTGCTGCAGGTCTAGGGCCAGATGGGTCCCAACTGGAGTTTTTTGAGCCCTGTTGAGAAGCAGACCCTGCAGTTCTCGGCACAGGGAGGCTCCCGTCGCTGAGCTGTGGGACGGGTGCGTTTGCCACTGGAAAATCCTGGCAGGATCTCCCTGCCATCAGCACAGCGCCGTCTTTCCATCCCCCTGTAAAAAGGGATCATAAAACTCCCCGGAAGAGCTCGCTCCCAAGGCCACTGGTGAACCCGTCTCCTCCCCGAGCAGAGCGCGGTAAATCTCTGGATGAAGCTGTTGCTGGATGTGTTAATGCTCCCCGGGTACCTCGTAAAGATGCCGCGGGGCCGGTCGGCTCTGAAGTGCTTTGCAGAGTTGCTGCGCAGGTAGCGATGGATTCCCAGGGCCAGCACCGCTCCTCTCTGCCGTGGCAGCGTCCCCCTCCGCGGGGTCTGTCCCTCAGCCAGCTCCTCTCCTCCGCGGGAAAGGGCCCCCCGCTTTGGCCGGGGCGGCGGGAGGGGAGCGCAGCCAGGCAGCTGCCGTGCCCTGGCAGAGCCCAGCCAGTCTGCAGAGGACCCGTGGGGCTGCGAGTCGGGATAGTGGGATGTGCTCGGGGGGTCCAGAGATCCCACAGAAACAGGGAGTGCCGTGAGATCTGGTCCCAGCACCCACGGCCCAGATCAGGCACGAGGGAGGATGCGGGGGCTGAGCTGAGGGGGGTCGAGCCCCCCAACAGCATCGCCCCGCGCTACCACACTGCCCCGCAGCACTGAAACCGTTCGGGTTTCGCTCATGCTTTGGGGCGACGCACGGCGTGGCTGCAGGGACCGTCACGGAAGAATTCAGGTCTGTGGGTTTTCTGCCTGCCTGTGCCATAATGCAGCCTTCTGTGAGCAGTGGCACATCTTCATCTCATTTAACACGAGACTAGGCAAAATTAGGGACTATTCTGAATCAGAACAATTCACTGTGGTACGTCACAAGTGACTGGCAATCCGTGTTGTGCTCCGCAGCTCTGCACTGAAAGCAGCAGCCAGCAGCACAGCATCAGCACGGCCGTGTGGGCTCCTGGCACAGCCGCTGCCGCTGCAAACCAGCCTCCGCCGGGATCGCTCCTTATTGTCCTGCTCAGTCGCACAATTGAAATTAATAACGGTAATGCACCACCCTACAGTGTCCAGATATGTCTGGGACACGATGCTATATGCTGAGCTGCAGTTCCTCAAGTTTTTAAATGTAACAGAAGTTTAAATCGGAAAAAAGTCATTAACCACTGTCAGTATTCAGTAGCAAATAACTTTGCGTGGTCCGGGTCAGCTTAGCTTGCGGCGTTCCCGGTGTGTGCGAGCGGGGATCGCTAACGGCACGGTTGGCAATAGTCTCTCCGTTAGACTGCTGTACCCTGAAAGGCTGACCTCAAAAACTTGCAAACCTTAAGACAGATATAAATTTTATTTTATAAGAACATATAAAGATCAAAACATTGAATATTTAAGCTGATATTATGCAATAGACAGCGCTTTTAAGTTGTCATTTGTAAAGACAGTTCAGATGATTTCCTGAAAGACATACTTATAATCATTAATTTAAAATATGTTTAATTCAAGTTAGAGAGATCAAAGAGAAAGCATTTCCCCCCTGTAATGCCATTTGCGATTTTACACTTTCCCTATATTCCGTTGGATTGGGCGGATGTCTGATTTGTCCTTTGTTGTGATTTCTCTGTGTTAAAATTACAGAGGAAAGCATTATGCTGTGCTAATTTGGGGCACGGGTAGGAAAAGGGAGAAGAACCTGTAGCAAATCCCTGCAAAGCTGGCTTTGGGAGGTGAGGAGAGGCGTGATGCTGGGGGCGGCAAAATCATCCCCTCTGCTCTTCTCGTCTAGCTGGAAAGGTTCATGCTTTTGCAGCTTCCTCCGGCATTTTTCATGACTGTTGTCTGTAACAGACTTTCCCGAGTGTGAAAGTTCAATTAGGATGAGTAGGACAGAGCCCACGCTGCGGCGGCGCGGTGAGCAGTGCCTGGCTGGGGCTGCCCGCAGCAGGGCAGGGTGCTGGGCAGAGCTGCCAGATGTGCCACGCGCCGCTGGCAGCAGAGGTTGCATGTGTTGCGGCAGCTGCTTTGGTTATAACTGCCCTTCAGGTCTAATTTGGAATAATTTACGAGTATGTCTTTATTTATGCGACTACAATTTCTGTTATATGGTCAGTTGTTTTCGCCTCCGTGGCTGTGTCAAACGTCCCTTTAGTTCAGCCTGCAAAGTAGTCTTTTCTAGGGGAAGAAAATCAAATCGGTATTTATTACTATTTTCTGTGTATCACGGGAGGAGGTCCAGTCTTCCTAATGCATGTAACGGCTGATCTGGGAAGGGCGTTTTGCGCCTGACAGGCAAGCAAGGCTCGTGTGTTTGTTCTGCTGCTCACAAGATGCTGCTGCAGTTTCTGTCTTCTCAAGCTCCGCGCTGCTGCTTTAGTCCTCATTGAAAAAATGCATATTATTTAATGAAAGAACAATAACTTGTTCTAACTCGGGGAAAAGTGATTTGGATTCTGGCAGGTTTTGTTATTCCTTTCCATTTTGTGCCCTTGTACCTGAGCCGGGCGCACAGCCTGTACCAGGCGGTGGTTGTGTTTGACAGTGATGGATGATACACACAGAGACTCAATTAGCCTATTAATAAAGCACAATCTAGGCCACGGTTTTCCAAGTTTGGCACCTAAATCTGTATTCAGACTCATTTATGAGCGACCTCATTTCCCAAGCAGGTGCCGGTGACCACCACGTGCCGCTCAGCCGAGCCGGAGGCGCTTTGCTCCGCGTCCCCGGGCGCCGCTGCAGCAGGGCGATGGGCGAGGGGCACGGGCCTGAAGGGACCGGGCTCGGGGTGGGACTGGGTGGGCACCGCAGCCACGGGGACCTAGCCCAGGACCGTCCGCGTCTGCGTTCCCAGCGGGAGCAGCAGCTGACGGGGACCTGCCGATTCCCGGCTGCGTTAAATGAATGTCTCCGCGCTAGGGAGCAAGGGCGGGCTGCGGGGCTGGGCTCCCGGCGGACGCTTGCTTTGCCAGCCCAAGGAGTCACCTTTGGCTCAGGCTGGAGCTGAGCAGTTGCACTGAAACTCCGGGTTTCTGGCCCTCGAGCCGTGCAAAAGGGGACCTGGCTGATGCAGACCTGGGATCCCCACCGTCCCTCCTGCTCCCAAAGCGTCTGCTCTCCCCACCACGGACTGGCACTCTGCGGGGCCGTCTCTGCTGGACGCCGTCTGAGGGTGCTTCCCGAGCACGGGGCAGCGCGGGGGATGGCCCTACGCGCGGGCTGCACGGGAGCTGCTGCGCGGGTGCCCATCCTGCATGGCTGCAATAATTCGAAGCCTTGCGGGGCTGGTGCGCAGCCTGCGGGTTTCGCCAGGGGGTCCCTGGCCGACGGCTGTGGCTGCAGGGCTGCAAGAAATGCAGCTGACCTGTGGGGCTGCAAGGGGCAACCAGCACCATTAACCCAGCCTGGTGGGGGTCTAGCACAGGGGGCAGGCTGCGGCTGGTGGCAGCTGAAATACAAGTTCCCGTGTCTGAATATGGAAATGGAAATCTTTCTTTTTTTTTTTTTTCCAATGCTGGGTGAATTTGGACATCATAGCAAGGGTAAGCGGGGGCTTTGCTGTTCAGCCTAGGGAGAAGGAGGGGGGGATGCAGGAGAAGAGAGCAGGCAGAGACAATTCCTGAAATTTTAGCTCTGCGCTGTCAGAGCGTTGTTCGTGTCGGCTGGCAGGGCTTGCTGCCTGCGGGGAGTTCTGTTTGTTTATGGTCTCAGCATCTCCCAAGTACTGGGATGGGTTTTGGCAGCACTGCTGCCTGCTCAGCTCCAGCCCATCTCCCCAGCCGTGCTGCGGCTGCAAAACACTTCAGCTGCCTCAGTGCAAACTCTCACGGCTCCACTCTCAACGCTCTCCTGCTACTTCGCCTTCTTTCTGCCCAGAGCAGCTGTCTCAAGTCTCTATTTCCACAACACGGAATGTTGCTTAGAACCTCGGTAATAAATCGGGGAAGAGCGTGAGTCAGCTGCGCTGAGCCAGGCTGGGATTCACTGCGGTGCCCAGCCAGCAGCCCCCCCCAGCTGCGGGCTCTGCAAGCAGGCTTTTGGCTGCTCCGCCGTATTTTAACAGCAGGGCCCAAAAGTCCAGCACCGTTTTACTTTGGCGTGAGCCAGGCGAGGTTCGGCGGGCCTTTTACTGCCAGGCTGCAAGTTCGGGCTCCTCCGGGTGAGCGCAAGGGCAGCTTGCAGTGCCATGCCAGCGGCAGGCAGCCTGGCCGGCACGAGGGCACTTGGCCTCTCAGGTGCCAAACAACCTCATGGCCCCGTGAACAGCACCTGGAGTCCTCAGCCGCATTCCCTCGGAGGGGCGCGTGTCCGGCATCCCCCCGAGGAGCTGCACTCCTGGAGTGGGATGCTGACCCACGGCTGCTGCACAGGCAGCGTGAGCAGCAGCGCTGGAGCTGGGGCTGGTTCGGGGCTGCAGCCCCGCAGGCGTCGCAGGTGCCCTCAGGACGCAGCAATGAGCCAGCAGCCGTGGCTGCCTTCGCGCCCTGGCTTTCCATGGCACCTGCCGCTGCGGCCACGGGCGGTGGTGTCGTACGCAGCGGCTTCTCCAGTCCTTGGATCCTCTGCAACCCTTCCCGGGGGATTTGCTTGCAGGAAAGCAGAACCTCGCTGTTACCCCCAGCATAGTTAGAGCAAAGCTGCAGACCTGTTTGTTGGCCCAGAGAGGTTTTACAAGCCGCAGAACAGAGGAGCTTTGCGTCCCGCAGCCACAGCCGCCGGTGTGGCTGGAGCAGAGCCCGCTGCCGCCATGCCGCGTGTGCTTGCGGGGAGCGCCTGGCTGCTGAAACTTCACCTCAGAGCTATCTCGTCTGCTCAAAGCAAGCTTTTCTGGAATCAGTTTTCTCTTGCGTGTGCACGCAGCCCGCAGGCATACAGGTAGGAGGCTAATGCTGCAGGGGGGGCCTGTGTTTAATCTGCAGAGGTGTGATGCTTCTGAGGGCGGTGAACGTGCCTGTGCCCCTCAGCATGGGGAGAGATGTCTGAATGTCCCCAAGGACTCAGGCTATAGCTTGGTGTCTTTTGACACCATGTGTTTTACAGTGCATCAGTCGCTGCATAAAAAGCCACCCTTGGCTGCATCCCAAACAGATCCCATCAAACACATTTGCCACGGGAGGCTTTTTAAGACTTGGCTTGAGCTTGGCCAATGCCTGAGTGAGTCCCACCCCGTTCTGCGAGCGAGGAGTGCAGGAGGAGAGAGCAGGGGCTTGCTGCCAGGCTGTGCGGATCAGCCCATGCCTTGCGGGTGGCTTGAGACGGCTCCAGAGGGGTGGGATGCCCGAGGCTGCAGCGATGAACCTCGGAGGCAGCCCACGGATCCTCTCCATTGCCCCTGGGTATTGTGGCAAGACCACCATGCTGATGCCGTGAGCACAGAGCCGGGCTCCGAGAGATGCAGGTGCCAAAGCGAGGAGAAGGCTGGGGTACAACCGTGATGGCTTGTGGTGTTGGGGCACAGTCACCAGCAGGACTTCCAAAGGAGGCTTCACATCGGTGATTGCTTTGAGGCCATCATCTTCTGGGAGCAGCAGGGCCCGGTGAGCACCCGCTGCCCCTCAGCTGAGCTTTGCTGGGCAGCACCGGGGTCTTCCCTCTGCCGCTCCGCCTGGCGCAGGGGCTGTCTGTCCTTCTCCTTCCGTTTGGGCTGCCGCCGGAGCAGGCGCTGCACGCCCCGCGTCCCTCCCAGCCCTTCCTTCTCTGCCGCACAGCCGATTCTCCTGACGGCTTCAGTGCGCGACTGCCCAAAACGCTCCATCAGCCCGTTGCCGCTGGCCGAGCGCCAGCGCTGCAGCAGCCGGGTGAGCAGGACGGGCTCTCCTCACGCATCCGCCTGCAAAGGCCGAGTTTGCACCCCGGGAGCCGGGATGGCCCCTGCTCCGGCAGCAGCGCTGCCTGGGCGTCACCGCCTCGGATCACCTTGTCGCTGCCCTGGTGCCTGCCCGGCTCTGGCACCGGCACCGGGGCCAAGTTGTTCTACCAGCTGCGTGATTGCAGCCTGAACTTCACGATTGTCTAAAGGAAGCGCTGTTTGTTTAAAACGCAGAGACATTTATCGTACTGTAGCAAGCCCCAGGAGCGGGTTAATGCCAGGCTTGCGGGGTTCCCCGATTGCACGGCCTGTGTCTGCTGAGTGATTATTTGATCAGATAATGCCCGTGTTAAATGTATTTGTCGGGAAACAGAAACCTGTGTTATCTGAAGGAGGCAGCGTCGGCTGTCAGGTGCAGCCTTTGATCTGCGGAGATACTGCTCTGTAAAGCAGGTCCCCCGTCGACTGCAGCGCAGCCGTTCCCGGGTCCTTCTGCAAACCCCGGAGCATGGCGGAGGGCAGGCAGCAGGGAGGGCTGGCAGGCTGAGGGGCCGGATCCTGCCAGCGCGTCCCCATCAGCCCAGGCACCTGCGTGCCGCTTGCTCTGCCACAAAGGGGGCAGAGACAGCAGGGTCCGGACAATTTTACCTCTTCTTCCTCCCTGGCCCCAGGCAAGGGGGTTTTCCCAGGGCAGCAGCACCTGGTTTAAGCTTTTCAGAAATAAAGAAAATACTGGTTTTGGTCCCAAACCTGACACAGGCCGAGAGGACCCCACTCTCAGCAAGCGCTGAGCCTCAGGGAGCGAGACCACCGCGGAGGTATGGCTCTGCTTGTCACGGAGACGCTGCCCCCGGGACGGATGCTGCGGGCAGCTCCGCTGAGCAGAGGTTCATGAGTTACTGGGGTGTATCTGGGTTCTTGTCCGTGAGCAAAATGTTATAGTGGTCGATTATAAGTTGGATGGAAAAATTTGGAGTAGTTAAATTGCTGTTGTTTAAGGGGTTTGATACACAGCATTGCACGGCTGTACACTTGGTCTGGGTAAGTCCCGTTGCTGATAAATCAGCTCTCGTGTTGGGGCTCTCCGGCCCTTGGGGGTGCAATTCTGGAGAGCAAAGGAGCTGTTGAACCAGAGGAGCCTCAGTATAACTCCTTATTCTTCTTGGTTTATTGCTGCCAAACCTTTGGCAGGTAGGAAAACCATTTCTGGATAAAGTGGTGGTGATCTTTTTGACAGAGGGGGTGCACAGCCCATCTCCAGCAGTGACCCCCACGGCTTGATGAGCTGTGCGTGGGGTCCCAGGGAGCTGTGAACAGACCTACTGCGGTCCGGGGGGCTGTGAACGGGTGTCACCGGGGTCCTGGTGCCCTCGGCTTTCTCGTGTGCTGCATTTCCACACCAAGCGCAGGAAGGACCACGGCGTTCTGGGCCAGCACCGCTGTGGAGCAGCTCACAGCACTCGAATTCAGTGTGTGCTTCAGTCTTTGCAGCGCTGGAAATTAAATTTTTAATAATTTTGAGATGTATCAGATTTTATATCTCTAATACTTTTAAATTCCCCATTAGTGTTCAGTCTAGCCCTGTCTGTAAGTTGTACTGGCGCACAGGACCTTATAAAGCCCTAATTCTCATGGCCGCTCTCTCCGGAGTGGGGGTCTGGCAGCACAGACTGGTCCTGGAGAAAGTATAAATCCGTGGAGTCCCTCTGCCACAGCCCGCAGCGATGCTGAGCCCAGGGACAAGGAAGGGGGAAGGTTTTTTTCCCTGAAAGCTCAATAGCAGAAAAGGGCACAGAAGAAATCTGCTAAAGATAGGCAGGTCAGCACTGGACTCATGCCGTGGTGCCAGACCGGGGAAAGACTGTTTCAGAGAGCCAGAAGAGACCAACAGCCATGAGCTGACCGCAGCCTGTGCCGTGCCTACGGCGAGGGAGCCCAGCAGGGATCCCAGCAGCAGCAAAGCTGGGACCCCGCTGGTCTGAGTGCCTGAAAACACGGGCCAGGCAAACAGACCCCAAAATTCACAGCCTCCCCATCTAACGCTTCACTACGACTCGAGCTGCAGGGTGATGCCCAGACAGACTCTGACCTTGGTCGCAGTTGTCTTTATGCTTTTGAAATACCCTGGGTGGTTTGTGGCCTTCGGGCTGTGTTTGGGGCGGTTGCTGTTCTGCCGACCTGCTCGCCGCCTGCTCCACCCAGGCAGCTTCGCCTCCGCAGCACTGCCCAGAGCCGCCTGGATGCAGATTTGTTTCCCAAGCAAACGTGGGTTTTGGCTGATGCTGCTGTCTCCTGCCGAGCCCTGGGCAGCCTCAGCGTTCTGCCTGGGCACGAGCCGCAGGTCTCGGGATGGGGACAGGGACCGGTGCGCTATGGGATCCTGCTCCCGGCTGATGTTGGGCTTCCCCTTGGGTGGGATGTGAGATAGTTTCTGAGCTGAAAATGTCACTGGTGAAGCATCAGGGAAGTTGGTGGCATTTGCACCGTCCTTGGCGTCACCTTACGAGTTTCGGACCCTTCACCAGCTCCTTTGCTCCACTGCAATTGTCCTGCCACTTTGTAAATGAATTTCTTTGTCTTGCAGAGAGATGCCAAGGGCCAGTATCTGTTCGACCTTCTCTGCCACCACCTGAACCTGCTGGAGAAGGACTACTTCGGCATTCGGTTTGTGGATCCTGACAAGCAAAGGGTAAGAGCCCGTCCTGCCCAGGCTGGCTGTTGGGGTTTCTTGCAGCTTGGCAAGACTTGTCCTTGCTGCTGCGGCTGCAAACCAGAGCGTGGGGCAAATGGCTGCAATAAGATTCCATTTAGGCAGCGATGAGGGGCTCTTCCTCAGCGGTTCCCCCCCGTCCTGCTGCTGGGCAAGGCGGGTTATGGGTGCCTGATGGGCCATTGCTGTGCCGTGGGGAGGGCATCTACTCACGGCCCCCTGCGCACCCTGCGGAGACCCCCTGCCCCTTCCCACCTCTTCTGCCAGAGCCAGGGCTGAGTCTCGTGCTGCAGCCCTGGGGAGGGGGGGCCGGAGCGCACCGGGCTCCAGCAGCAGCGCCCTCAGTGCCCCAGCCCTGCTGACGCGTACTCGGCGTCGGTTGGGATGTGCGAGCCAGGGGAACTCGCACGGCGCTCGGATCCCGTGCGAGTGGTGAAAGCTTCTTGCGTTTGCTGAGTGAGAGGATTTGATGCTCTCACAAAGGCAAAGAGGGAGATCTCCTGACACTGGGTTTGCAGGACTATTTCTAGAGCAGAGTCGTGTTTTAACACCAGGATTAGGCCACGCGACAGCTTTGTACCGAGAATCCAAGCACTTTGTGCGTGGTGCCTCAGGCAATGAAGAGTGAAACAAGACGTGGGAGCGCGTGGAGCTGAGAAGCCCCCGCAGCAGGACCTGGTCTGACCTGGCAGCGCAGCTCCCGGCACGGATCCGTGCAGAGTCCCGCTGAGTCCCCGGGCAGCTGCAGCCTGTCCGGGTGGAGGGTGGCACAGCCCCACGGGTGCCACGAGTCCCGACGAGCTGGATTTCCACGCAATAGTTGTGTGAGTGAGGTCTGGCGCTTCTTCAGGGTTAACTGTCCACACTCCTTTTCAAACGCGTGCAGAACGCCAGCTCTGCACAATCATACGGTAAATCGCTGCTTGCCATTACAGCACTTGAGGTTTGTGAATGAGAAGCGCTGTGAACGCGCTCACAGGCGTAGCTATTAATAACAGTCTTGCGTTGTGCTTCTTGCTGGTCAATGTAAGCCACCATAACAGTTTCTGCTCCCCAAGGCACCTTCTGTGGGGTCTGTTATAGGGAGCAGCTGCTGCTGAGCAAGGAGCTGGGCCTCGTGTCGCTGCCGGCAGCCGGGGAGCTGCTCCCTCGCTGCTGCCTGCAGTGGGACAGGGCCGGTCTGAGCCCCTCGCTCCCCCCTTTCCCTTTCCAGGGGCACCCACTGACACTCACGTGGTTTCTCTCACCTGGAGCAGTAGCTTCCTCTTCCTCATCCTTCCCACCTTGGTAAGTTGGAGCCACCAAGGAGTGTGAGACGCTGCTGCCTCTCGTGGGGTTTCTGGGCCATCACCCCTCCACGTTACCTGTGCCCCCTGACTTGTGTTGGCTGGGCTCTCTCCCTCCTGACTTCTCCAGCCTTCTCCCAGATCTGCCTCCCGGCCGTCGTTGTCATGCTGATGCACGGCCTGATGGCTGGATTCGCAGTGGCTGTGGAGTGGTGGCTCTTCAGCCCTGGAGAGCGGCATTTTTCTAGCATGATGCTGGCGGACCGTTAACTGCCACTCCACTTGTGTCGGCTCTTTGTTTCCCTGCTTTTTGGTGAATCGCCTCTTTAAACACACGTAGAAATAAAACCCTGTGCATAATGCATTATTGTGCATCGTCTCTGTGGGCATGGTCGGTGGAGAGAGAGCGCAGCTGAAGTCTGCACGCACCGAGAGCTCCGCTCGCGCTCTGGAAAACCCCCTCGCACAGTCACCGTGGAGGAGGTGTATCGGGTTTTTTCTCTCGGAGCATCTTCTCTTGCAGCAGACGAGTGGGCAGATGGAGAATGCAGGGTTTGTGTCTTGTCCAAGCTGGTGCAAGAAGAGAACATTTCTCTGCTGTCGCATGTGGTGGTGTCAGTGTCCAGGGCCAGATCCTGCCCGGAGCTTCTCCTGGATGCTTTGCTGAATGCAAAGCACAAAGCTGGCGGGCAGTGGCTGCTGGCAGCAGCGAGGGAGCCACCCTGGGAGAGGGGGAGAGGGGCACAGAGGCAGAGCTGGCATGCTCGGAGATGCCGAGGACACTCCTTTTACTGGTGCTTTGCTTTTCCTGGGAATAATCCGATTCAGTTCAGGCTGTAAGGGCTGGGACAAGAGCCGTCGCTCAGCTTTGAGCAGCATCCCAGCATGGGACTGCTCGGGGTAGGGAGACCCCTCCAAATGAGAGCCAGCCCCAGCCCTGCAGCTCACGGGCACTCTGGCTGTCAAAGACCTGCCAGGTTTAGCATTTCCTCAGCTGAAGGTGCTGCATTTCAGCCTGTGATGAACTAAGCTGTTGCTTCAGTCCGTTATTTCTGACGCACAGGTCAATATTCCTTATTGAAAGTGTACTGTGCCGCGTGTCTGTCTGGCAGCCCGGGCTGGGGAGGGCCGGGGGGGCACAGCGAGCAGGGCCAGACTCTGCCCCTGCCCGGGGCTGGGCTGGGAGCCGCAGCGCTCGGGTGGTGTGGGAGAGGCGGCTGCTGCAGCCCGCAGCGCGCCGCGGGCACAGCTACGGCTCCTGCCGGGAGGGCGTGCAGCCGTCGTTGGAAACCTCTTGAGCGTGGCCGTGAGGAGCCTGTGCACTGCCCCGGGGCTGCTACAAGTGCGGTGCGTCTGTTGAAAGCACAGGGCCATGGACAGCAGAGATGCTGCAAATTGAAGAAAAAGAGAGAAAAAATCCTCCCTCCTTGCCCATTATTTCCCGGCACTCTGTTGGGTCTGGGGCAGAGGATGCTGATGCTGGCACTCAAACCATTTCAGCCCAGTCCAAAAGCCAACAGTGCTCCTTCCTAGCGTGATGGGGACCATCGTGACCTGGAGGTTTCCTTGGCCCTGTGGAGGGTTCCTGGGACTGGGGCAGGCGTTTCCTGCAGGAACTCTCCGTGATGTTCCCCGTCCCCAACGCCGCTGTCGGAGCACCAGGACCACTCGCTGCCGGTGGCTGTCAGATCGCACGGGGCTGCCCCTCGCCCCCAGGCTTCCCAAAGCCTCGTGCCCAGGGGGCTGTGTCTGCACAGTCACAGGAATTACCAACAGGAGGGACAAGACCACCAGCTAACTGGGCATGCCGTGGCCCCCTCGCCCCTTGCCGCTGGTTTTTGCAGTGCTGCCAGCAGCACATCTGCGTCAGGGGCCAAACGCACCCCAGAAATGCCCGAGTGAAACCCAGCCCTGTTTGTGCAGCCTCAAGGAGCCACGGCTCACTGGTTTTGTCTTGGTAGTGGACATTAATATTTAGAGTTTTCTGTGTCAATCTGAGATTTTAGTGATATATATCTTTGTAGGTCTGTAATCCTTTGTGCTAACTAGTGTTTGCCTTAACTGTCGTCACTTTGCTTTGGTGTTTTGGGGTTCCCTCTTCCCAACACAGAAGCATCTGAAGCTGCTCCTTGACTGACAACACTTTGTTTCCTAAATGTGCCTGCTCAAGGAATGCCAAATCAAAGCAGCAGCTATTGCAGAGATTTTGCTGCAGGCAGAGCTTGGTGGTTTCTTTTTGATGGCACAGAAGTGTAATTTCAGAAATCCAGGCTTAACCTTCCGGGTGTCATGCTGTAATTATAGATCCCGGTTCCTGTTGGGGTTGGGCTGGGTGATTTCAGCCGGTCGTTGCAGCCAGTGCCACGGAGCGGTCGCGCTCTCCGGCAGAACCGCGCTGCTGTGCGCTCCTGCCTGCCGGCGCTGCGGCAGCACGGACAGCCGCAAACCCCGGGAGCTGCACGTCCCCGCGGCCACGGTGGGGGTCAGCAGGACGCTGGGCAGAGCCCCAGGGGAGCCCCACATTCCCTGGAGCCGCCAGCTTGCGGGGAGGTGGGTTGGTACTTTTTGCATGCGGGACCTTGAGTTCGGCTTTAAAAATCAGATTTCAAAGTGCCCAGTCCGTGCACTGCTTCAACGCCATCCGGTGCATGTGTGCAACCACGTGGCACCAGTGCCGGGGGACATTAACAACTGGGCGCCGGGTGCCTCGGCACAAGACATTCGCCTCCTTGCTGTGATTGCTTCCTCAGCTGGCTGGTGAGCAGAGCGCCCAGAGCCGGGCCTTGCTCAGGCTGAAGAAGGGTGCCTTGGCCACGTACCTTGGCCACGCTGTTGTCACTTGCCCTTGGGGACGGCGTGCCTTCTTGAGCAAGGGAAAACACCTCCCGGCGAGGCCCTGCTCTGCACAGCTCCTCTCCTGGGGCTGGCAGCGGGTCCTGGCTGGGCGCTGAGCAAGCACAGCCGCTCACCCCGGCGTCGGCAGAGCCCGGCTGTGCCGCTGCCTCGGCCCAATGGGGCTGCCAAGAGGGGACGCGGAGGACCCGGCTTTCCCGGGGGCCGTGCAGAGAAAGCAATGTCAGATTGCCTCCCTCGGCAGCCAGCCGCGCAGGGGCTGCACCCCCTCCCGCCTCCGCCGTGCAGCTCATGGACTCTCCACAGCGTAGGCTTCTATTTCAAGTGAGGCTGGGGGGGGGGCATTTGTTTCTTTAATTTTTCCCCAAAGAGTCAATGTTATTAACTGAAAGTATGTGTTACTGAGTTGCTTTAATTACCTTCTTTTTCATTTCAGCATTGGCTGGAATTTACCAAGTCGGTTGTGAAGCAGATGAGGGGTGAGTATCGCTGCGAGCAGATGTCCTGGTCAGGCGGTGCATGCTCCCTTCATTTTAGATGTACTTCCATTTTCTCCAGTCCTTCCCCTCTGGGCTTAATTGCCAGCACATCTCCCAGAAAAAGGGCCTTTTTGATTATCCACAAAGCTGTTCTTCTGAGTCAAAAGTGGGATCCTTCTCCACTGGTCCCACTGTAGTCACAGACAGTCGTGCCTACTCCGGCACGCTGGCACAGGGCACCGGCCCTGCCGGAGACCAGGACAGAAATGATGGGGATGAGTAAAACGCGATTCATCAGCGCTGGGGCCCACCTGGTGAGCGGGGAGCGGGCTGTGCAGCAGGCAGACGGTGCTGCGGGTGCTTCCCCACGGCTTTACCGGGGACATCTGCTCCCGCCCTGGCCACCGCAGCGGGGAACGGCCCCGTGCCCGTCCGCCCCCTCCTTACCAAGGGCAGCTGGGTGTGTTTGGGGATAACGGGCAGGTGAGGTTTGGGGGGGGCAGGTGAGACCCCAGCAATATCCGACCGACTCCTCAAGCAGGATCATTCAGGAGGACGAAGGGGACAAACCCTGTCACTTGGTGACTTCGGTATCGCTCTTTTCCCTGCAGCCCAGCCTCCCTTCACCATGTGCTTCCGCGTGAAGTTTTATCCCACGGACCCTGCTGCTCTGAAGGAGGAGATCACCAGGTAAGATCCCGGCACGCAGGGATCGGCCAGCCCTGCACCGGCCGGCACCGGGCAGCGAGGGCTTGGCCAAGGCAGGAACACACCCTGCCGAGCTTCGTTTTATAGTCCGAGGAGAGCGACAGCCATTTAGATTTCCAAACAAACCTGAATGTTTCTGGGGTGTCACAACTGCGGGGAAACAGTGTGGAAATCCCCACCTGTGCTTTGTTGGGGTGTGGAGCCGCCGTGTCGGCGCGGAGCACTAGCCGTGGGTTTAAATCCGCTGACTTGGTCTTTGGATGCAGTCAGTTCCAAAAACCGCCTTCCTAGGGCAAAGTGCTCCAAGTGCAGCACTGCTCACCATAACGTCCATCGCCGCTGCGGTACCATCCTGCCAATGCAGAAGGGTTCCTGGGCTGCACCAGCCACGTGCCCTTCCCTGCAGCTCTCCAAAATCTCTCCTTCGAGCTGGAAGCCCCCGGTCCCGGTCAGTGCAGGACGGTGGGTTCAAGCAGGAGCACCAGTTCACCTGTGTGAGTCTGATTTCTGCTTCTGCCGATACTCTTGACGCTTCTGAATCAGCTGCTAGTGCCACTGCCTGAGCGCATCCTTAGCTCAGGGTGGCATTACGTGTGCTCCATCTGTCAGGAAGGGTTTGAGTGTTTCCAGTTCCCTTGACGTCCCCTGGAAGTAATTAGCCACATCCCTTTTACATAAAGGGCATGAATGCTCTGGGAGAAATGGGTGAAAAACTGCGACGCAGAAACTTGTCAGCGATTCTCTTGAGTTTCTATCTTTAGGGGCTCTTCATACCACTCTTCCTGCCAGAAGGAAGGACGTGAAGAGCACTCGCAGCAGCTTTGGAAAACACGCTGTGACCGTGGATCCTCCTGGGCACGACAGCCCAGGCTCCCCCCGCCTGCCGTGGCGTGGAGGGTCGGGTCTCTGCCCGAGGCAGCTGGGCTGGCGCCTTTGCTAAAGGTTTCTGCGTTTTTCCCCCGGAACCTTTTGCCATTATTGTTGCAAATTGTTCTTAGCTGTCTTCACAAGCCTGGGGAGAAGCCTGTTAGGGAGAAGGTAATAAAAATGGTGTGGACCGGGTGCAGGCGCGCTGGAGGGAGTGTGACGAGGGCACAGAGCACTGCCATGGCGTGGGCACTGTCCGACCAGCGGTCACCTACCCCCCGGGGCAGGACAAGGGCAAGGGCAGGTGCCCTTGCTCTGCCAGCACCTCGCTGCTGCGGCGCCTCCGCTGCTGCTACACCCAGCGCGGCGTGCAGACTGCGTCACTTACCCGCTGTGCCGTGGTGCAGGGGAGCGCGGAGCACTTCAGCCTCCCCCAGGGGCTGGCTGGGTGACACCAGCCTGGCTTTTGAGCTCCCAAACGCAGCAGGTTTTGGGCATGCAGGCTCCATTAAATTCCGAATAAATTTTACTAGAGGTGTTTAAAGGTGTTGCGGGGAATTTTGCATCTTCGGATGAGCTGAGGGCCTGAAAGGCAGCACACCGTGGGAATGGGAGCGGAGCTGGTCTGTAGGCTCAGCCTTGGCTCGGTGCAGGGGTGGCAGAGCTGGGAGAGCCCGGAGGGCTGACAGGGCATCAGGCACAGCACCCTGCCCATGCCCGGGTCTGTTGCAGCTCGCTGCGGGGCTGCTGTCACCTGTTAAAGCAGAGCTAGAAGCAAGTTCCTCGACCATGCTTCAATGTTTTCCAGACTTTCCTCAGATCAGGAGTAAAGGGTCCCTGCTCCCCTCCCAGGTGGTGAGGGCGTCCGGATCCCTCTGCTCCTCGCTAGATTCTCACCCAGCCTTAAATGAACCTATAATGCAGAAAGTGAGGAAGGGCAAATGTGTCAGGCCCAGGGCTCCCCGAGACTCCTGTGCGGTCACTGGCAGGGGCCGTTTGCCAAGGATGCAATTAGAAGAGAGAGGTGGCATGGATGAACCGCTGTAACTCGGTGGTGTTACAGAGGGGTCTGTCCTGCACTTGTCCCCGGCACCTCTCGGTGGTGGTACCGTCGGGGCTGTGAGGTCCCTTGCCAGCCCTGCACCCAGGAGAGGGCTTGGGATTTGCCATCGGGGTGCTTTGGGTGATCAGGGGACTTCAGGCTACCTTTTGGGTAGTGACTCCTGCTCACCAGCTTTTCTCCTCCAACATCATGCGGAGACCAGGGGCAGCTCGTGCAGGGACCTCTCCTCTCCTCGAGCTCCAGAGATGGAGGTAGGCCACCTGCCACTGGATCTCGCGCGGGGCCAGGCCTGTGTCTACCCCCAGGCAGCTTCAGTTCCCCTTTATTCTCAGTTGTATTGCGGGGAAAAGTTGCTTCTCCTCAAACGCATCCAAGAACTTGCAGGAAAAAACAGAGAGAAATAAATAACGAACAGCGGGCTGGCAACCTTCCTTCGATGCTAAAACGTCCCAGCCCAGCTCCCAC
Source organism: Scopus umbretta (assembly GCA_013400535.1). Classification (NCBI taxonomy): domain Eukaryota; kingdom Metazoa; phylum Chordata; class Aves; order Pelecaniformes; family Scopidae; genus Scopus; species Scopus umbretta. The sequence continues at coordinate 146,810 of VZTL01028084.1, read as the reverse complement.
TGGTTGAAGGCGGCAGGTTTTGGCGTGGAGCACGCAGCTGCACCGCAGACCTCTCGCCATCTCGCACTGCCTCCACCAAAAGCTCCGGAGCATCCGACACGTTGGTACCACGTCCGTCAGCCACCCTGGCACGCCACAGCGGCTGCCCGGGAAGGGGCCAGGGGCGGGAGGGCAGAGGGGTCCCTGGCCGGGCGCTGGGACGGCGTCGGCAGCATCTGCTGCTCCCCTCTGCCAGGCTGCGCTTTGCCGTCCTGAGTTTCGGATAATTTGGCTGGTCTTCCCTGGCTTCAAAGCATGGGCTTGTTTGTACCTTAGAAAGTCAGTCGGCTTGCTCCTGGCACGTGGGCGTCTGTGGACAGCTAAGAAAAGTATCGAATCAATTGAAAGGATCCAAAAGTGTTTTGGGGCTAAAAAGTGCTGGCTGCTGACCCCCTGGAGCTGGGCCACCGCAACGGGAGCCGGCTGATTCCCACAACAAGTTCTAGGAGGGAAATGTTTCACTTCCCTTCTGCTTTTAGTTGTTTGCACGTGTCCTTACGTGAAGTCCACGCCAGGGAGATGATCTGGAGAAGCAACGTGAATAAATGACTGCAGAAATGCTTTTTCTGACTGTGCCCTGGATCTAGGTTTGTGGTGTCGAAAGGGTGCAAAACTTGTAGGGTGCCATCTGCCAAAATGCAGGTAAGGGCTCCAGACAACACCGGTGAGCTGCAGCTGTGAACAAAGGGTCTGGGTGCGGAAAAAAAATTTAATATTTGTGCGTGTAGCTGCAGCGCTCCCCTCTTCCTACCTGTGATGTACCTTAGTCCGAGGCAGGAGATCGTGTCCTAGAGAAAGAAGCCCCCACGCTTGCCTGTGAAAAACAGGGACAAAACCAGCACAGACTTCTTTTGATGTCCTCAAAGCAGGCTGTAAATGCCGTGTCGCACGGCGGACGGCCAGCTGCTGCAAATTGCAGGACCCCCAACATCTTGTCGGTGGCAAATAGCCCTTGTCACTCGCTCGGGGTGGCTGTCTCAGCAGCCTGAAGCCGTGCAGCCCCGAATCCCTCTGTGCATCCGGGCCCCGCGCTGGCCTGCCGTTTCTCCCTTTGCCTGGGGGACGATGCTCTGGCTGCCGTTAAATATTCCTGATGAATAGCTGGGGTCCATGCTAAGCGCGTCGAAAATTAAACAGGCTTACTGATAGAGCTAAATATATTCCAGGATTTAATTCTTGGGATTTTCAGTGTCTTTCTGCAGGCAGCAAATGAGAGAGGATGTCTGGGCTTACGCAGCATGTTTGGAATGTACCTCGGCTCATCTTCTTACTTCAGTTTTGCATTAATAAACTCTGTATTTTTGTTGGGCAGATCACTTAGAAGTAGAGGATGGTGAGGTGTTTCAGAAACTCTTCTGGAGTTTGGTTTCCCTGTGACAATGTACAGAACTAATGAAAGCTTTGCTTGTGTTTCACAGAAGGACCCAAAACCCAGAACTAAGAAACCCCTTAAGATGTTGTTCGGAGGCCTGAGAAAGTTTCAGTTCTTCGGCTCTTGACTGTAGAGGCAAGGCGCAGATTAGGATGAAAGTGTTTGTAGAGAGCCCCGTGCGCGTTCGCTGGACCTGTTTAAAGGCGTCTTCATCTCCAAAATGCCAGTCTGCTAGCTGCTGCCAGGGCAGGCGCTATAATCAGCTTTCCTGGGTACGATAGATCTGTTTTTTTCGTACAGGCACGTTTTAGGGGACCCACAGAAGCACGCAGGAATGGTTTCACACAGATACATCTCCTTGTTTTGCTTAAGAGGCATTTATTTAATTTGCAGATTTTACATTTACTCCCAGCGACTGCAGCTCTGTGCAGCCATCAGGCCTTAATTTAAATGTGAAACGGCCAGAGACACGTCTCTGAGTAATGGCAGCTATTATGTGGGCATTAAGCTGCGCATACAATACGTTAATTGAATTTCTTTTCTTTAATCAGAGATTAGCAAACATCTGCAGTTGTCAAGCACAGTGAGGAGAATTGAAATGCAGGTCACAGATTTACCCTTGTGGAGGGGGGGAGCTGGACCCAAAGAACATCGGGGATGGAGCCAGACCAGGAGCTCGTGGTTCAAGCTCAGAAATATTTCCCGTCTTTAATGTCCTTTTCCAAGGCAGCCTTATCCCACAGCCCAGTGCTGCCCCGGGAAACTCTTCTTTCCAGGGGATATTTCCAAGGCATAAGCAAGGATTTGGAAAACCTGTTTGGCACGTGCTGAATGTTTTTGTTTGTAAAACCAGCTCAGATCTACAGATCTGGGGGGTTGGCAGGGTTACACCCATTTGGTGGTGCGTTTTGTGTGAGGTCTGTGCTAGGTGCTGGGGAAGGGCTGGTGCAGCGAAGGTCTTGTGCTGGGCGAGGGTGCCGGCGGTGCTTGCCAGCCGAGCCTGGGGCTCCGGCCAGGCTGGCCCGGTGCGGGTGTGCTCCGGCAGCAGCGGGGCTTGTCACCCTGAGCGCTGGAAGCCCTGGCCACCAACCGCTGAGGCTGCCGGCGCCTTCAGGGGTGATGGTGGGGACTGGGAGCAGAAGACCTTGTTCTCCTGCCCATGAATAGAGCATTAACCTGGCTTCAGGGCTGCAGCCACCTCCGGCCCTTTTTCTGCCCTGCAGCTGATGTGAGCGTGGAGCTCTGCGGCTCAACCAGGCTGTCGGGGGTCCAGGTCTGATGGATCCCCATGGGTCCCCCATGCACCAGGACAAGCTTCCCGTGAGGGTGGGCTGCCCCTGCTTGCTGCTGTCTGAGGTGTGCCTGCAACCGCAGCTGAAACCTGGACTTAAAATTCACTTTCCCTGGACTGAGTACGCTTTAATATCTGGATTTCTCTTTAATATATTTTATCTGTGAAAATTAGCAGTTTATCTCGTCATAAATAGGGATTTGAGAAATGAAGCACGACTGAGATATTGCAGAGTGCAAGTCTGATTATTTAAACACATTTCTGAGCACTCCAATTTCCATTTTGCTCTTTCACTCTCTGAGTTATGTTTTACCATCAAAAGGTTTTCCCAAACACGTTGCCACATGACTCAGCCCAAGCTGTTACTTAGGTTTAAATTTATTCAAATATGTAATTTTCCAACGTGGTTTATCTTTTTGCTGAGCTTTGGTGCGTGGAGATAGAGATGGGCGAGCGCAAGAGGTAGCTCGCTCTAGATGCTGCAGCGCTGAACGCTGGCGAGCACGGAGGAGGGACGTGGGTGCGTACGCAGGGACCCGGGAGGATACAGAAAGTTGGGGAAGGAGAAAAATCACGTTATGCGGGGGCTGAGCGGCCGGGCGAGGATGCAGGACTGGGAAGCGCAACAGGCTCTGGGGGGCTTAGGACCACGAGACCTCCTTCAGAGCAGCATCCCTGGGCACCTCGGTCCCCGGTGGCCTTGTGATGGGCTGGGGCAGTTGCAGCTGTGTTCGGGCACCGCTGCCCAAAAGAGGGTGAAGCGCCATGGGGGGGCTCCGGGGGCTGGCAGGCGGAGAGGGCCAGCGCCTCCTTGTCTGTGAGTTTTCTCCTTTGTGCATTTTCCCGGTGGGAATGCTCTGTGCCCGAGGGAGCTCCTTCTCTCTGCTGGCGGCTCTGCCCTGCTGCGAGTGGCTGTGCCTGCAGGGAGCTGGCTGGTGACAGGAGTGTTGGTAGAGACCTTCATCAGCCCTTGAGGTTGGGTGCTGGCCCCAGAGCAGGCGCCGTGGTCCTGCGGGCTGGAGCGGGGCTGGGATGCGTAGATCTGAGCCCCAGCACCAGCCCTGGCTGGGGGAACTGCCCGGTAATTAGCACTCGCTTGCTCCTAGCAAGCATAATGTCTTGTAAATGGGCTGCTCCAAGAGAAATGTTAGTGCAAGTGTCTCGTGGCAGATATTCCACATCTAAATTGCCTGTTTAGGTAATTTAAACTTTGCTTAATAAATAGACTATCTCTTCTGTCCTCAGGTATTTAGTCTTCCTGCAGATCAAAAGGGATCTCTACCACGGCCGTCTCCTCTGCAAGACTTCGGATGCCGCTTTGTTGGCCGCCTATATCCTTCAAGGTAATGCTTTTTGACAAGATAAATTTGCTTTTCATGCTAAGTACTGGTTACATTATTTCACTTACAACAGATCACTGCACCTAGAATACAAATGTCATCCCACCAGTGCGGGGCTTGTGCTTCAAGACTGTGCTTGTGCCGTGCAGTGCTGGGCTAGAGGAGGGTGAGGGTTGATGTTGGGGTCTCGCCTGCAGCAGAAGCACCGTGCTGCTGTCTGTCCCCTGAGCTGTCCCACCTGCCTTTGGGCAGCAGCATCCCCAAGAGCATCCCCTCAGCTAATCCAGCCCCTGTCTCCTAATTCTGTGCTGGTCCAGACGCAGAAGCAGCCCTGTGACAAAGCACTTCTGGGGCTGCGCACGGCCCGCGGTAACTCTGGCAAGCACCTGCTGTTTGCAGTTGCAAAGAGGGCTCCAGAGCTAACTGCGGTTTTGCTGATTGCTAGGATGGATGAAGATGGCCTTGGGTAAGCTCATTGCTTGCTGCTGAGCGCCTCGGCAAAGAAAGTGCCTTTGTCAGCAAGTTGCAGAGGCGCTGGTGGAGTTCGGAGCAGGAGGTGGGAAAAAACCTCTGAAAACCTGCCTGATCCATCCTCCTGCCTGTTTTCCTGCTGGCGTGGCTCTGCGGGCTCTTGCTTCCACTGCTGGTGGCACTGTGAGCACGGAGGTGGCCGGCGTCTGCTCGGCGTGGTGCAACACCCGGACGCTCAGCAAGGATGGTCAGGCTGTTTGGAAGAGCTGGGTGGCGCTGGCGTGGTGGAAAAGCACGTTGACGTGCCGTTAGCACTGCGATGCCGGGCGTGCGAGTGGGCTTCCCCACCCGAGGGTGCTCAGCTCGGCGTCTTGCCAGGGCCGCTCTCTGCAGTCCCCCAGTGCCTGCAGTTGCGTCCCCGGGATGAGCTGGGGAGATGCACCCCAGCAATGAAAAAAGACAAATTTCAGCTCCAAAGCACTTTTGAGTTATTTCGCAGTGCCGGTGTGTTTCTCCCCTTTTAGTGTTTTAAGCAGGAAACATAAAAATTAATGTAACATCTCCATTTCACTTAGGACCTGAGGCTGGAGGGAATTAAATCAGAGCAAGGTCCTTTCATCCCCAGTGGGAGGAGGCTGCCGGATTACTGTAAATCCCAGCAGGAGACACCAGCTACAGAGCCATGCTACACTGAAATGCCAGCAGCGACCGCTGCCGGCTCCCGCTGGGTGCTGGGAGAGGGAGCGGAGCTGCGTCAGCCCCGCGCCGAGGAGAGAGCAGGGCTGAGCTCAGAAATCGGGTTGTCTCGGGCATTTCTGCACCCTGGTCTCAGTGCTCAGAGTTGGGGCCGCTGGGATCGTCTTGAGGACAGACCTCCTGTCACCGTGCTTGCAGCTTGCCCAGGCTTGAAGCAGGTTTTCCCGGCGTGGGGTCAATCCCTGCCTGCAGCCATCGCAGGCAGCCCCCCCAGCCCGCTGCAGGGCAGAGCTGCTGTGTCAGCCTGTCCCCGTGATCACCCGGCAGCACTTTGCCGGGCTGGGTGAAGAGGGGAAGGAGCTTTTCTCAATGTCACTTTACAGATTTACAACGAATTACCTTTTATCGAGGCACAGCTGCATCCACTGGGCAAGCAGAATTCATTCGCCGCCTTGATCCCAGCTGGCCGGGATCGGGGTGGGGGCCAGGGGTGCCCCCGGGGTGCTCGTGGCCGACGGCCCCAGGGCTGCCGTCGCACGGACCCAGAGCAGCTCCCGGAAGGTTCTTGGCAAATAGCTTGATGAATTAATAAATTTGGGATAGTGACCATCTGGCTGGCAGGTGATTCCCAAGCAAACGGTGAAAGTAATTGGACACAGCTAATGCCCTGTAAATGATCCTTCCTAATGGGAAGCACGCCTGGGTTGGAGCGGCGTTCCCAGGATGCTCGGAGCCCCAGCCCCGCTGCCGAGGCGGGCACTGCTGCGATGGGGATGCACTCTGCTGTCCCTGACCGCTTCTGTCTCCCACCAGCCGAGATCGGCGACTACGACCCGGGGAAGCACCCGGAAGGCTACAGCTCCAAGTTCCAGTTCTTCCCCAAACACTCGGAGAAGCTGGAGAGGAAAATTGCAGAGATCCACAAGTCGGAGCTGAGGTACGGCCAGGCGCTTTGCCGAGCGGGAGCGTCGGCTGCTGTTGCGATTACTGACGCTCAGCTGATTTTTATCCCTGGTTGGGATTTTCAGTCGTGCCATGGGATGAGCACCCACCACTCTGGTCTGTGAGATCCAGCTGAGAGCCAGCGGTGCTCTTGGCAGGATTGGTTAAAAAAAAAATAAATACAGCGCAGAGCAGGCTTTAGGGAAAGCAGGTCATTTGGTGGCATAGAGACATCACAACAACTCACCCTGCAAGAGGAGCTGACATGTCCCCCAAACCTCTGAAAGGAAAACGTGATCGAGCAGCCAAGAAAAGCTGCAGAAAGTGCAGACAGATAAAAAAATACCCCGGCAGTGTGGCAAAATCGGCCCCGATCCCTCCTGCCCTAGGGAGGGCCGAGGGGTTTCTCGTGCTCCTGGCTGGTGGCTCAGCCAGCACAACCTGGGGGGATCTCTGGTATTCCTGGTGGGACGGGGACGGTGACCAGCCCCTCGTCCCCCCTAGATTCCCTCCTGCCATTCCCCTCAAGCCTTCGCCCTGCTCTGGGGACGCGAGGTGTGAGAGACTGTCAGCAAAGCCCTGTCCTCCCATGGCACTGGTGGTGCCTCCGGGGCTGCGTCCCGACCGGATAGCCGTGTGCCGGTCCCTGGGGAGGACCGTGGGGCTTTAACCTCCCAGGAACCTGGCAGAGCTGTGCTCTTAGGTGCTGTGGGCTGCTGCCCTCCGCCCAGCAACCTCCCCTTTCCTCCACCCCTGAAGAAGTGCCTGCACTGCCTCTAGGAAGTTCAGCCCTAAATTTTGCAGATGCTCCTGAATTTTGGTCCTTTCTGGTGCTGCTGGTTCAGCGTATCTCCTGCTACTAGATCAAGCTGGCGGGAGAAGAAGGGCTGGGTTTCAGTGCTGGTCTCCTGCTGCAGATTGATTGTGCTAACGCTTGTAACAGGAATATGCCATGGACTGATGCCTCTTGTTGTTAGCAGAAGCCCTGTAACTGAGAACTGACTTCCATGTTCATGTCTTCCATGGAATATCCTTTTTTTTCATATTTTTTTCCCTCCTGTAGTGGGCAGACACCAGCGACTTCAGAGCTGAATTTTCTCAGGAAAGCACAGACTCTGGAGACCTACGGGGTTGACCCACACCCTTGCAAGGTAAAACAGCTTTATGAACACTATTCCTTGCATTGGATTTCTCGCTCCAGCCGGTTGCAGGCTGCAGAGGTACCAGTGACTGGTCCTAAGTGCGGCCATTTGTCACCTGCCAGCGGGCTTTGGCACTGGCAGAGCCGTGGGACACGGGACGTGCTGGAGCCGGCAGCCATCTCCAGCCTTACAAACCAGCCCCAAGCGGGCACGTCTGCGCAGAGGGGAGCAGGGAGGGTGAGCACGCCGCAAGCCTTCCAGAGGGTATTTAGGAAAGCCGTAAGAAAGCGTTTTCACATGCAGACAGATATAAAAGATAGTGGCCAATCGTCTTCTGCTAAAGCATGTAATTTGGAGGCAGCAACGAGGTCAGTAATGTGTCTGAGAAACCAACAAGCATTAATCTGCCAGAGACAGTCTATTGCTCTGCTCCTCCCCGGCCAGTAATCCAGTTTTCTGTTTGAAATGCTTTTTATTGACTGTAGATGTCACTGCATTTGGCTCTCTCTGGTCCCTGATAGTCCCATCTCATGCAGATGGACGCGGGATGCAAAGCAGACAGAGATTATTACTCTAAGGGCAGTGCCTGCTCTGTGGTCCGCTGGGGCTTTTAACTGAATTACGCCACATAAATACACAATTGCAGTAAATATACCTGGCTGCGGGGCGGGTGCCGCGTGTACTGGCAGTCTGTGACTGCCGAAGAGGTTGCCAGGCTGGAGGAGCTGAATCACCGCGCCGGTTCAAGCTCTCCTGCGTTGCCAGCTGGATTGGGCCGTGCTGCCCTGGGAGTGATGCTTGGCTCACCTGGCTCAGCGCCGGTGCTGGGGGGGGTCTGTGTTTTGCTCTTACTGCCCTGTAGGGTCCTGTGCCCCATGTAGCATCCCCGGCGCCTATGGAGCCTCTGCACCCCCAGCATCCCCCACCTTTCCCAGGGGCACCCTGCTCCCCAGTCCCCCCTCCGCCCCGACTGGGGGGGAGCTCGGCCCCACTCCTCCCATCCCAAAGCAGCCACCGTGCAGCTTCCAGCCCGACACCCCCGTTAATCTCCGACCTGCCCCACTCACAGCCCGTGGCTGCAGCATCAGCCGTAGCCAGGGCAGGACTGAGCGGGTTGGCGTGTCAGTGGTGTGCATGGGCGAGCGGGGCCCGCACCCACCAGGAGGGTACATCCCTCTGCCAGGATGCTGCTCCTGCCTTTCCCAAAGGTTTCCCCAGATTTGGGAAAGAACCAAAGTGCTCTGGGCAGCCCAGGGCCTGAGCTGCAGGAGCTGCTGCTGGGCTGGTGCGTTACCCACGGGCTGGTTTCTGCAGAGATGCACAGAAATCTTCCTCCTTCTGCCAGACAGGGCTGCTGCATCTCACACACGATGGGTTTGGGGATTTACGTCTTGCCTTGTGCAGGGCATTGGGTTGAGGCTCAGGGCTCTCTGCTTTTGGCCATTCACCCTTGACAGATTAAGATGGAATTTTGATCTAATCTGGATTTAAAACCAATTTGTTCTCTGCTCAAATTTGGAAGGTCTCATCACAACACTGGCTCCCTGCTATCCCTGTAACTGAGATTCAGTGTCTCGGGGTGGAAAGCAAACAGCAGAGATCATGTCTCACCTCTTGATTAAGCCAGGGAAGGGCCCAACTGGGAGCAGAGGGTGAGAGTTGTACCCCTGAGCTGGGGAGCTCCTGGGCATGCCCCGTGCCATGCTCTCCCCTGAGAAAACATCGCAGACACCAAACATAAATCGTGCTTCTGTAACCACCCCTGTAAAATTCCTGTCCCGCTTTTCCTGCCCAGTGCACCAGAAATCCTGAGCCTGGCGTGCACCTTCCCTTCGGCTCAGCATCCTTCAAAGCCTATCTGAACATCTGCCGAATCAAAGTCAGGGCAAATATAACAATTACTGAGTGGCCACAACCGTTTCATAATATTTTTAAAATTCAGTGTATCTCTTGTTTTTTCTGTGCGCATCAGTGCAGTTAATGATCACTTCCCTGGAGTCTAGATGTTATGATTAAGTTAAACTGCTGCCTTGCTCCGTACATGACGCTAATTATTGGGTTTAAACTGTCTCAATGCCGCCCAGCTGCACGGGCTGTGCAGGGTTCTGAGGGAGTCAAGTGTAACAGGTTTTTACCATTTTCTACTTTAATTACCAGCAAACGGGTTGGTGGGGCACTGCCTTCACTGTTTATCCCTCACTAGTAGGCGGATGGGACCGCTGAGGCTGGGAGCTGTGTGGCGGTTTTTCCTCATTAGTACTGCTGGACCAGCTGCCCCGTTGTTTGGCTGCAGGTTGTGCCGTGTGTGCAGGGTGCCACAGTCCGGGCAAACCTGCCAGGAGCATCCCGCTGGCAGAGTCAGCGTGGAGGATTCTGCATCGCCACCGCCTTTAGGGCTGAGGGTCGCTGACGGTGTGTAAGCTTTGCTGGCTTCGCAACATTTTGCTGAGAAATTGCTATTTTCTTCCAGGATGTGTCGGGGAACGCAGCGTTTTTGGCCTTCACTCCCTTCGGTTTTGTTGTTCTGCAGGGAAACAAGAGAGTTCACTTCATCAAGTGGTGAGTTCCCACCCCAACGTCGCCCACGGAGCCGGCCGGCTCGCTTCTCCTCGCTGAGTCGTGAGATGCACGGGGTGCTGCGGGGCAGGGGCCCTGAGTGCCCCACATCGTCCCGGGGCGTTCGCGCATCCCTCGCATCGTCTGCGTGTTGGCCGAGTCCCCCGAAAGCGCCCCCCCGTCCCCTCTGGACCTGATGCATTGTTCCTCGGTCTTTGCTGCATCTCAGATTTTGGCCGGTGTGTCCCTCACGGCTGGCATTGCCACCCGGCCAGTGCCCGTGTCACGAGGTCCCCAGTGACTGGGACACCCCGCTGACCATCCGCTTCACCCCAAGGCATCCCCTGCTCCAGCTGCTGGTTTCGGAGCCAGGGCTCCTCTCGCTGCCCCGTGGCACCTCCCAGGGACTGGAAACAGGGTCTTGAAGCTGCCCCACTGCCGTGCCCAAAGCACCGGCTCTGCTCTGACCTGCAGCTCCCAGCAAGCGCTTTGGTCGGGGCTGTGCCGGTGAGCCAGCCGGGCTGCGGTGGGCTCCGCGCAACCTCTCACCGGCCTGTCCTTGTCTTTTCAGGAACGAGGTGACCAAAATGAAATTCGAAGGGAAGACTTTCTATTTATATGTAAGTCAGAAAGAGGTGAGTGCTTTCCCTTCCCGTGGGACTTCCCGAGTGCAGCCGCGGTCGCGGTCGTTGCTTCAGCAGGTTCTCCAGGCACTTGGCAGGCTGCAGCCTGCAGCAGCGTCGCCCTGCGACTGCGGTGCAGGGACACGGGCATGGTGACAGGGGCTGCAGCTCAGTGGCAGCACTGGGGTCGCTTTCCTGCTCCCACTGGTGCCTTGCTCTGGGTGTTAGAGCCTGCGGACACCGGCTTAGCCCCGGGCTGTGCTGCGGTGAGGGCTCTGCCTTCAGCAGCAGCCCAGGACCTCCCGCGGCTTCTTGCCATGCTTGCCTGCCGCAGCCATGTGTTGCATTTGGGATTATTGTGGTTATTTGTTACCACCATCCCGCTCGGTCAGCCCTGGTTAACTAAGCCTGAAAACCTCTGGCTGAAAATGGCTCCTGCACAAGCCGTCAACGTGATTTTTTTAAAAATGGATTTCTGGACATTCAAAGGCAAGTAAGCTGGAGGTCGGTGGCAGTTCACCGGCACGCACCTCTGCCCATCCCTCATGTGAGGTGCCATGCCAGTGCGTCAGCCAGTGCTCCAGCATCTCCCTGCATCATGAGCGGCTCTGGAGGAGGATCTGCCCCATGTCAGCGCTGCCCTGCAGCTCTGGCTGCTCTGGCCTCCGTCCACATTCCCGACAATTCTGCCCGGTGGGCACCACTCGCTTGTTCTCCTACCGACTCCTTGTCTTTCTGCTGTAGGAAAAGAAAATTGTTCTCACGTATTTTGCCCCAACACCAGAAGCCTGCAAGCACCTCTGGAAGTGTGGGATAGAAAACCAGGCTTTCTACAAGTAAGTGCCGGGCCACCCAGGCGTGCGTGGTCGTGTGTTCTGCATCTCCCCGGGGGCCGGTGCTGCCCGGCACAGCAGCCACCCGAGGGCTCCATCCAGGTACCGGGGCTCGGGCACTGGCTGTCACCGGCCGTGTGTCCCGGTGGTGCCGGCAGAGCCACCAGCCACCAAAAGCACCAGTACACCCGGGCTGGGGGCTCTGCCCCGCAGGGTGTCCCCCCTGCTACGCTCATCCCTCTGCAGCAAACCTTTAATCAGGAGATTAAAACTAATTGTTTGGAGATTAAGCATTTAAGGCTGAGCAACTGGCACACGTTCTGTCCGCAACAGCAGATGTGTTTTAGCATTTTCCCTGTTCACGGCAGCTTGTTCGGAGCTGGCCCGTGCGTGCAGATGCTCAGGCACTGTGAGCAGCCGGTGTGGGAGGCAACAGGGGCAGACGCCAGCAGAATTTGGAATATTTTCTGACCCAATGTTCAAGAGTGGATTTTCAAAATGGCTTCGCAGGGTCTGTTTGTGCTGAATCCAGCACTAAAATCCCCACTGAAGTTGAGCCAGTGCTCCGGGGTGCTTTAGAAAAGCCTGCCTTTTAATGGGGAAGGCTCAAAAACTTTCAAGAATAATCTGCTTCTAAGCTCTTTCAGAACAAATTAATTATTCCTGTGAAATATTCAAGGGACCAGGGAGGTGACGTGCAGTCTGGGCTGCAGCTGCGAGCCGGGGCGGTTGGGGACGGCGGCTCGAGGGGCCATTCCTGCAGCTGCCTGGCTTTGGGGGACCTCCGGGCTGGGCTCTCCCCCGGGTGGTGAGAACTGCTGCCCGGGGAGGACGGGGAAGGTGGTGTCCTTCCCCAGGAGCTCTGGGCTCCCGGTTGGTGGCAATTGAGGCGGCTGTTGTGCCCCTGGTTTGGCTAATTGGGCTGTCAAACAGAAAGGGAGAGGTCGTGGGCTGAACTGTCAGCCCCAAAAACAGGGAGGTGCCAGGTGGAACGGTTTGGTTTTACCATCCGCTCATGTTGTACTTAAAAATAGCCTGCTTTGTGCTTTGTAATGAGTTTTATTTTAATCAGCAAGATGCGAGATAAAGCGTGTGATGTATTCTCTTTGGGAATACTGCAATCAGCAGCTGCAATCAGCAGGTTTCATTTCTCATTATATTAACATGAAATGAAATTGCAATATTGCTTTACAAATCTTTTTATGATTAATCATGTCAGTAAATTACCACTGCGTTATGTACCCAGTGGAGTGGACCGTGGGCTCGGCCACAGTGCTGCTGGCCTCCTCCCGGGGCGCGGGACCAGTTCCCCCGGGATGAGGAGGAGTTCGGACCGTCTCTCCCGGCAGTTTTACCCACCGCTGGCCGGACTGACCCCAGCGAGTGCCAGCCTGCCTGGGACAGGCCGATTCCCACCCGCCTGCGATGCAGAGGTCCTGGTGAGGGTTTTAGCCCCCTGGAGAGCTTCAGCCCGGCGCAGCTCCCGTGTGCAGGCGCTCGCTGGTGGCCCCAGGGGACCGGGTACGAGCTGCAGCCCGAGCCCCACTTCAGCCGCTCGGGAAGACGTTGGCAGTGGGTCTATCCAGGAGCCCGGGCACGGGCTGGGAAACGCTCCCGCTGCCGGCAGGGATGTGGTGTGCTGGTGGAGAGGGCTGCGGCGTGATGCCGTGACGGTCCAGGTGCTCGTGTCCTGCCAGCCGGTGTCCTGCCACCGCTGCCAGCGGCTCGTTTTGTTCCTGGTGGCATTTCACATCTCCAGGGCTTTGCTCTTGTCCTTTGGCCTTGCTGCTGTTCGCTGGCAGCACGTGGCTCCTTCCCTCTGATCCTGGGGGTCAGTCTGGCGGGGATGATGCTGTAAGGGCATCAGCAGAGCAGCCAGTCCTCAGCACCGGTGTGGTGCATTGGAAACGAGCCCGGGTGAAGGCTTTGCCGTGAAGCGGTGGCAGGGGCCGTACCCTGCCTGGGGGCTCAGAGCCTCACCGGTGATGCCGGGCACTCATGTAGCTCTTGGTGCTGTTGCAGGTTGGAGAAGTCGAGCCAGGTCCGGACGGTGTCCAGCAGCAACTTGTTCTTCAAGGGAAGCCGGTTCCGATACAGGTGAGTAGCAGCTACTGGATATCTTTTCGGATGCTCCCTTGGATGTGCTGTGGGGAGCAGCTGAGGGCTGCAGTGGTCTGAGGACTTGCTAAGGGCCCTCCAGTTGCTGGAGGTCCTGCCATTGCAGCACTGCTGTCTCGCCAAGGCCATCACCACTTCTTTCTCTGTGTCACAGCTGACATCCCCCTCTCCAGCCCCAGAACGACAGATTTTTGGAGGGACAGGAGTGGAGGAGGGAGAGGACAGGGGGCTCTGGGGTTCGGTTTTTGAGAACAACAAGGAGTGAAATGAATCACCACAATTCCTAAATTCCTGGGGGGTGTTGCTTCTCCCTGGACCTGGAGCGAGACCCTGGACCTGGGACCTCGTATCTCTGCAAGACGAGAGACCCCAGCGCATCCCCAGCTGCGAGGTGCATGATGCCGGCACCCTCCTTGCTGGCATGGGAGTGCCCAGGCCCCCATGGTGTGTACCCTTCCCCAGAGGGGAGGTGACCCCAGGGCATCCAGCAGCTCATGCCAGGAGAAGCAGCAAAATGTGGTGGCAGAGGTGTCAGCCCAGCCTTTCCCTGCTCTTCCCGTCACCCTGATTTGCAGCAAATATTTCTGCTTTCCCCTGGAGCCGTGGGGAGAGCCCCCCCTGCACCGGCCCATGTGTGTGGGGAGGGGGCCAGGCCGTGCCAGGGCGCGACGTGCCTTGGCGGAAGCTCGCGGCTTGTCGTGCATCCCTCACATCCTCATGGCTGCTGTTCTTCAACTGCCTGCAGTGGCCGCGTTGCAAAGGAGGTGATGGAGTCCAGTGCCAAGATCAAGAGGGAGCCCCCCGAGATTCACCGGTAAGAACCCGGCAGCAGCAGCGCGGTGTGGCCAGGACCTCTCAGGGGTTTGGTACCGGGCTCCCTGGGGCGGCGAAGGGAGCCGCAGGACCGAAGTGGGAGAGCCACCGCGAGCCTGGTGCTCTGGCACCATCCGGGGCTCTGACACCGTCCCCGTTCTCGTCTCCAGGGCAGGGCTGGTGCCGAGCCGGAGCTGCCCCTCCATCACCCACGGCCCCCGCCTGAGCAGCGTGCCCCGCACCCGGAGGAGAGCCGTGCACATCTCCATCATGGAAGGTAGGGCACGGGGCGGCTCTCCCTGCCGCTGCCGGGGCTCGGGAGCCGGGGCAGCCCCAGCGCCGGGGTCACGCACACAGGTGTGCACCCACGCATGCACCCACATACACGTACACATATGCAAACACACGCAGACAGAAAAAGGCAGGCAGAGACAGACAGACAGACACACACACCCTCCCCACCACCCCCCAGCCGATTTTTGCAGCCGCTGATGCTGATGTGGGGACGCCGGGGCAGGGAAGGTCCCTGACGTGTCCCCAGGGTCTTACGGCAAGGCTTGGCAGCACCAGATGTTGCTCCTGCAGCGCAGGGCAAGTTTGGCATCAATAGCTGAGCCCAGGCAAAGTGGAGGGCCGGTTGTGGGACAGAAGTTTCCAGTGCAGAAGCAAAGCAGAGGGGAATTTCTCAGCAATGTTAATTTAGATTAAATTGGAAATTCAGCCAAAGGCTCCAGGTTGCCCTGATAGCGCTGACCCAGGGAGGGGTGAGTGAGCCCTGCTTTGGAGTTGCCCTGGCAGCCCCATCCCGCGCGTGCTGGCGTGCCTCGCTCTGCTCTTCCACACACGGCGCTGGTTTGAAAGCAAAGCAAACCTGCCTGGAGAGGTACGCCAGCACCCGGAGGGGTCCCAGCAGAGCAGAGCGTTACTGAGAGCTGCAGGGCTGGGGTCTGACCATGTACAGGAGCAAGCTGGTCTGCAAAAGAACTTGTCACCCACCTGGGAGCTGCTCCTGGCTGGCTGATGGCCACCACCGACGGCTTGCCAGTCTGCTAGGCTGGATCGCTGTGCCAGCCTGCGGTGGGGAGGCTGCTGCTCCCCGTCCTGGGGCCGGGCTGCAGCCGGGGTCCGGGCTGTGCGTGGGTGGGATGCATCTGGGAAGGAGGGTTGGCAGAGGGCAAAGCGCTGGGACCAGCCCTGGAGCTGCCCCACGGGTCTGGGGACACTGCGGGGGGCTGGGGCTGTGCCGCTGGCAGTGGCTGTGGTACCCACTGGTGACAGCAGGGACAGCCGGTGACGCTGGGGTGACAGAGAACAGTGACTGCGGTGGGGCTGCTGGCGTGCGTTGAGGCTATGTGACGACGCACGGAAGTTTGGAAATCTGGGAGGTGGACGACGGAACAGGGACGGCAGGGAACGTGGGGCAAGGGCGTGGGTGCACCCTGCGGTCGTGCCCTGCTCCCGGACGGGCTGCGAGGCCAGCCCCGGCCCCGGCACAGCCACACGGTCCTGCTGCCCAGGCTACGGGCAGGGACGGGGTGCAGAAATTCTGCCTGCCCAAAGGGACGGGTCCCTTGGAGCAGGAAGGGGATTTCTTACCGTCGAGGGAGCCCAGGGCTGACGTCAGTGCTGATTTTTGGGGCGGGAGCGTGCCTGGCATCTGCAGCAGCCCTGCAGACGGGGTCACCTCTGCTGCCCTAGTAAATGTGAGCACCCTCTCCCCTGTCTCCCACGTGTGCTGTTGCGAAGCGGAGGGAGCATTAAATAGCCTCCCACAATAAATTACCCTGAGCTGGCACAGGCTCCCGGCACCACACCTGCCCTGGCAGCTCGTTCCCTGCTGGCAGCTGCTTTTCTTCGCTCTCACTTCAGCTCGGTCCTGTAGAAATGTGGGAGCTCAAAATAGCCCTGACCCCAGGGCCAGCGTAGCGCCAGCCCCGCTTGCGTCAGCCGCGCCGGCGGGCGAGCAGCCGTCCCCGTGCCCCCTCCCAGTCCCCACGGGCGCCCCGTGCCACGGGCCAGGCCAGCCGCTGCCCGTGCCGCCATGGTGAAGTGCCTGATAAAGATTAAAACCAAAGTCAGCGTCCACCTGCGGCTCGTCAACCACTGCTGCCGGGAGGTGAGGGTCCGGGTGCTGGCCCTAGGGCCGCGGCTACTGGCCCGGGCTGTGGGGGCTTTGCCGCTCCTCCCAGCTCTGCCCGGCCTCGGTCACGATGCTCCGCACAGCCCTGAGGACGCACCCGCACCAGGTATGTGCTGCCGGGCTGCGCGGGGTCCGGGCTCTTCTTTGGCAGGAGTGTCCCTGGGGGTCCCCGTGGACTCCCCACAGCGGCAGCCCTGGGAGGATGCAGGGATGTGGGATGTGGGAATGTGGGATGCAGGACACGTGCTGTGGGGAGCAGGCTGGGGTCTCCCGTGCTGGCTGGACCCTGGGTCGTTGTTACCACAAAGCAGCTCTATTTTTGGGGCTGGCCTCAGCTTTCCCCAGATCCTCTAGCTTTTTACATCAGTCTCATGCAACAAGCGGGTGGCAGGACGGTTTGGGTCGGGGGCGGAACCGGCACCACTCTCATTGCAGTGATGAGGGGGGTATCCCCCCCATCGGCTGCCCTCCCTGGGGAGTTGAGCTGCCACCCGCACCGGTGGGTGCCCACCCTGGCCAGGATGCAGTGGGTACAGCGAGGGGATGTTCAGCTGAGCTTTATGACACACCAGCAGACATAGTTACCGGGGTGAGAACATGTTTATTCCTCCGCTGGGCTTATCGCCTGAGCTGCCCCTCGCGCTCGGTGTCTGTGGCGGCTCTCGCGTTAAGCCGAGCCGAGCCGGAGGCATCCAGGGCGTATTTACAAGCAAGGGGTTGCAAAGCCCTGGGGAATGCAGGCAGCACGGGCTCTGGGCTCTTCACTTCACCCTTTGGCAGCACGCAGGGCCAGGGCACCTGGCGACACCGTGCCCACCTGGGGAACTGCCCAGCCCCGTCCCCATCGTAGCCGCCTGCAGGGTGGCACTGGGGACCCGCTGGTCCTGGCCACCACCGCCTCCAGACACCCTCGCGAGGCATGGGACACTGCGATGGCAGAACCCCCACCCACCCACCATCACCTGCCTCTCTTGCTGTGAAAACTGCAAAAAACAATTCCTGCACTTGTGGGGTTTCTTGGAATTTGGGGTTTTGGGGAGTTGGTGGGGAGAAGGAGTAGCCCTCGTCCTGCCTCCCACGCTCAGCCTCGGCGCAAAGGGCAGCTCGGCTGTAACTCTAGCTCAACCCAGTACGTGGCTGGGCGGGCTGGCACACACCTCTTCATGCGACTGTTGTTCGTGTGTGTCTTGGGGG
>VZTL01028084.1:111879-129217 GCA_013400535.1 Scopus umbretta | reverse complement strand
TTTTTTTTTTTTTTTTTAGTCATGAAACAATAGAAATCAGAGCTGTTAGTGACTCTGGTCTGACTTGCAACCCCGGAGCAGCCCTCCCTGCGGGGAAATCTCCCGCATGCGCGGGGGCTGTGGCTCCAGGACATCTCCTGCCCTTAAAAGAGGTCGTCTTCGAAGTCATCACCTCAAGGCAGGCAGATGTTTGTCCCAGGGCTCCCACAGCAGGGTCGGCCATGCTGCCCGTGCGGGGCTCCGGCTCGGCCAGGACCCCACTGTGCCTCTTCGGGGTGCAGGGCTTTGGCAGGGGAGAGCTGTGCCGGCCAGGAGGTAAATCCGTAAGGATCGCCCCGTGGGCTGCAGCAGGCTTGGCCTTCTCCAGCGGTGTTGCGGGGTGAGCTCGGCCCTGGTCCCCGGCTCGGGGCTGGCACGGGCCCACCAGCCTCCCCAGTGCGGACCCCTCGGGGTGCGTTTCTGCCCCCCCAACGCTGCTATGGCCGCATTTCTGAGCTCATCGCCGCCGGCATCTCAGTAGCGTGGGCGGCCTGCCCGCCGTGGCAGCGTCGCCTGCTCCCGCGTAGGGGTTGGCGTTGCCAATGGCAGAGGGGCCTCAAGCACGCTGCAGGCAGCTGCCGGCCGGGGCTGTCGCCTCAGAGCAGTTACAGCACGCAGACGTGTTTGCGATCGATTGACGACAGGCCCGGGCCCCTGCCTGCGGCCCAGACTGACAGCCAGCGGCTGTTGGTGACAAAAGTCACGCGGGTGGTTGCGCGTCGCCGCTGCAGTCTCAAGCTGCAGCGAAGGGGCTGCTCTGGGCTCTGGATGGGCTGCAGCTGCTGGCCCTGGGGGACCAAAAATGACAACAAAAAGCAGCCAGCAGCAGGGTGGGCTGTTTTGGGAGCCCAGGCAGGGGCCAGGGCTGTGCCCTGTCCCTGTGGCGGACACCGGGCTGGGGGCAGCGCCGAGCGAAGGGGGTTCCCGGCGGCGGGGAGGGTCACCCGCTCCGCTCCACTCAGCATCCCCTTTTTTTCCCGCCCCGCTATCCCCCCCAGGCCTGGAGTCTCTGCGCGACAGCGCCCACTCGACCCCGGTGCGCTCGGCCTCCCACGGCGACGCCTTCGCAGCCCCCGGCCGGAGCGGCCGCGCCGAGAGCAGCGAGCGGGTGGCCGTCATCGCCGACGAGAACTACAGCCCGGCAGACAGCGTGCTGCCCACGCCGGTGGCCGAGCACAGCCTGGAGCTGATGCTGCTCNGGTGAATAAGTTTGTTTTAAGTGTCCTCCGTTTGCTCCTTGTGACAGTTGGACTCCTCTTTGTTTTGCTCCTCCTCCTGATCGTCCTTACCGAGTCCGACCTTGACACTGCCTTTTTCCGTGATATCCGCCAGACCCCCGAGTTCGAGCAGTTCCATTACCAATACTTTTGTCCCCTCAGGCGATGGTTTGCCTGCAAAGTCCGCGCCGTGGTAAGCCTGCTCATTGACACCTGAAGGCAGGAGTCGCCACGTAACTAGCCGGGGGCCTGGGGAGAGACCTGCCGCCGTCCCGGGCACGCGGGACCCGCCGGGCGCCTTCGGCACACACACTAATCCTCCCTTCCCGACCCAGAGCACGGCGCGGCCGAGGCGTTGGCTTCCCGGGAGGAAGAGGGGGGTGGGCGCAGCCCCCGGGGCCTCCTCCTCCCCAGGCTCAGCCGCGCTGCTCCCACCCCTGGAGCCCGCACAACACTCCACCGTTCCGATTCTCACAGACGCGCGTACGACGTCGGAAGCACCGAGCAAAGAGAGGAATTTATTTCACTATTGCCACCCATCATTGTACAAGCATCAGCCGGGAGGCCTGCGATGCTGTATTATGCAGGAGCTTTAGCAATGGTGCTACTGAGTATTAATTTAAACACTCGTGTACTGTTACGTTATTAAATCTGCCACTGTGCACACCACCACCACCGCCACCACCTTCCAAGTACCGCTTTGCAGAAATCCCTCCCTGCTAACCGGAGTCTCCTACGCGGCGATGCGCGGCGTGAGGCTATCGGGGGACGCCCCGGTTCCCCCGACTCCCAGGCGGGTGCGCGAGCCAGCTCCCCACGGTGCCCGGGAGCCCTCGCCCTGCGCCGCAGACTCAGCCTTTCGTCACTTTTTCTAAGCCTTGAAGCGTCAGTGCTCCCGAGGGCAGCGAGAGCACGCCAGGCACTCTTGGCCAAGCCTGGGCACGTAGCCGGTAGTGACCATGTCGGATTTATTAGGAAGACATTTAGCCTCCAAAAGTTGTACTTGTTTTGTAAAAAAAAAAAAAAACAACCAAAAAAAAAACCAACAAAAAAACAAAACCACAAAAAAACACAACAAAACAAACAAACAAACAAACAAAAAAAAACAAAAAAAGAGACTGTTTCAAGGTCTATTTTAACAACGAAATGCTATTTTGTTATCGAATCTAATCAAGTCTTTTTTTACTTTACGGATCGGGTGACCGTGGTGTGCTGTACCAAGCGGTTCACGTTGAGCAAATGGTTTAAGAGTAAACACGCTTTTGTAGCCTGGAAGCCTAACACCAGATTAACCCATTGCTAGTTTTGGAATAGAGAAAGGAGCTGTAACAGAGTGACTTTCCTGAAGATAAAAAGAACAGAACTACAGGCGTGGCCATGACACTGAGCAAGCCAATGGACAACCATTAGATCTATCTGTTCTTAAGCAAAAATCAATAAAAGCAACTCATCGTACTTGTGACATAACCACCGGGACCTTCAGTTACCTGGAAAGCAGAAGTCTATTTACACAGGGAGCAATAAAAGCCAGTTCTGTTAAGTTTTGGTTGAGAAGTTGGACACACTTAGCAAAACAGGTGAGCAAGTTTTCTTTCATCTCAGGGAGAGATTTTACGTAAGCTGGGGCCATAACTGCAGTTTTAAAAAGCCTGATTTCCATGTTCCTGTCTCTGAGCATCCCACCATCCATCGCCGCACGCGCGTGGGCGCCGCTCCCCGCCGAGGCCGGCTCCTGCCCAGTCCGGACCCGCTCAGCCGGCGCCTGGCGAAGGAGCGCGCCGCTGACGTCGGCCGATCCCACACCACGACCAGTCGAACGGACTTGGGTCGTTTGTCACTGCAATAAAGAGAGAGGTCCCGTTTAACTACTGTCTGTCAGGGGGAACAGAGACCTAAGCCGTCGCGTCTCACCGCTGCGGACGCCCGCTGACGGCACGAGGGCCGCGGAGGGTTTCGCGTACAGCCCCTAGCTCTTGAGCAGGCAGGAGGAGCGCGGCCAGGAGACGGAGGATCGATTTTTACACGATACCCTGTTTTATGCAACATAGCAAAATTAACTCTTAGTGTAGTGTTCCTACCTCAGTCCGTAGTTAATGGTGTTTCTATGCAGTGCGTGATAGTCCCGAACCCGACGTTTTTCACCCCGGGTTAAAGATGCAGTGTTCCCTTACCGCCTGATGTCGTGACAGCACAGCCCCGTCCGCCAGCGGGGCGCCCGGCCCCGCGCGCCCTGTACGTGAGACGTCGTCCTTCCAGAGCGCAGCCGCTGCGTACTGACCTTGGAAACCTTCTACATCGGCTTGCTCTAGAATAGCGATAAACGCCAGACCTAGTTTACCTCTGCAGTTTTCACCCAGCGTTCTACTGCAAAACCATGAGAACTGGTGATTTTTCATTGTATGTTTTCCCCATACGTTCCATACTATGTCTTGTGTTGCGCTACCCGTTAGTTTTACCTGTCTTTATATTAAAATGTCGTTTCCATAGATTCTTACATCAGAAAAAAAAAAAAACCTCTCGTAATAGCGTACTGCATCTTTGAGCAGTAGACGGTAAAATACCTGAAAATGTGAATTTCTTAGTTTTCATAAAAAAAAAAAACTAGAAATTAACCTTTCATGTGCCAAATACTGTAAGTTACATTTTTCCTTCAAAATGTACCTTTTTCTACATATTCAATATCTTAGTTAGCATAAAATCATTGGTGCCATGAAAAGTATTTTTAAATTTAAATAAATATTTAAATATCATGAAAACCAGAGTTGGTATGAGATTTGTTCGGTATTTATGGTGTTGGTACCGCTTTTCTGACTTGAGTAAAAACTCGGCTCAAAACCCCCGAGGGATTTGGCCTTTCAGCCGCCCGCGCGCCGACGTTACCAGGAGCCTCGCGGCGCCACGTGCGCGGCGGGGAAGCAAGCCCGCCCTCGGCTGCCTCCGGCCTGAAAACCCGTCTTTCCGAACAGGCGCCGCTGCTGCGGGGGAAGCGGACGCGGCTGGCAAATGAGAGACACAACGCGCCCGTTTCCTCCTGATCCCTGTTGCGCTGAGCTGCTGACCAGGGCCTGCGCGCCCCCCGACAAAGTCCCGTTTCATTGCTCATCTGAGCCCGAAATGAAGAGCAGTGGCAGCGGTCGGGGCTGGCTCAGGCCCTAAGGGGATTCCTGCTGCGGCAGGACGCCCCTCCTGCCGTCGGGGCAGCGCCAAGCCAGCGGTCGCAACAGGACGCGCGTGCGTTCGGACCCGCTACAGCCGAACTGCCTCCCCTGGGGCAAGAGCAAGCCCTGCCAGTCGCTGCGCCGGCTGCAGCAGCACGGTCGCCCCGTGCCCGTGCGGTGGCAGGTTCCCGCAGGACGCGCCTGTCAGCACTGGAGCACAGCGGGCACAGGCTTATAAAAGCAATACAAAGGCAAGAGCCTCTCACCAGTCCCGGCTTTCAAGCGTTGGGTGCCACTGACGCGCGACACGTCGGCGGCGATTTTCAAGGCGAGCGCTGCTGAGCTACTTCAGCCCTCCTCGGAGGGGGCTGCAGGGGCAGAACGGGACGCTCAGCGGCCAGCAACCCTCAACGCAATGCCCAGGACCGCAAGCCCTCTGCCGCACCGTCCCTCAGCGCCACGCCGGCACCTCCAGACCGCTCTGCCTACACCGGGATGACTCCAAGCCCAACTCCTAACCACGGAGCTTCCCTAGAAACTGTGCCAGGGGCGCCAGCCTACACGGACACCTTCCTTCTGCCTCCAGGAAGGATTTAATTAGACATTAGATGTCTGACTTAAGGGAAAAATTTCACTGAAGACATGGATGCTGAACACTTACTAGCCTTAAAGAGATTCTGGGAACACCACACAAACTGGTAGGGAAGGAGCACTGCAGATTCTCTAATGAAAATCATTAAGAAGTGTCTCATACACATACCAAGTATCCTACTGATCCAACTTTTTTTTTTTTAAAAATTAACTTCAGTATTGGGGAAAAATATCTATTTTGGTACAAACTGACTGCCATAGCAGAATTAACTTTTTTTTTTTAAATTAAAGACGAGAATGCCAAAGGTAGTTTAGAAGATTTATTTTAAAGCTTTTAAAATACAATTTTGTCCTGAGAAAATACAGTTAGCTTAGGAACAGCTTAATACAGATTAAACCAATTTAATGCCAGAAAGGAAGGGGGGGGAAAAAAAAAATACATCTGAGCCACTTTTTTCATTCTTTGAACACATGAAGGCGGCCACTGGAGTTGCCACCCACTAAGATGTTCTTACTGGGATGAACCACATTAATGGAACACACGGAACCAAGGCAGTCAATGTTATAAAAAGAGTGCAACAATTTTCCAGTATCTTGGAAGACTTCTATTTGTCTCGGCCGTGCCATACTGCCCACCACGAAGCAGTCTTCCTGTTTAGGGTCCCATATCGCTCTGAACCTAGTCAACCAGCGTCCCGTGTTATTGTTATGTCTTCAGAGAAACAAACAGAGAGAAAAAGAGAGAGAGAAACATTCCTCTTTTTGAATCCAGTATTTTTAAGTATTGTCATTTATGTCATATTTGCTTAAACCCATCTTCCTCGCCTTCTAAACCATCAGCACTTTCACAGGTGGGACAGATCGTGCTGCTCAGATCCATGCAGTGGATCCTGTGATGGGTGGGCTGGGACAAAGAGATGCAACGGAGCAAGAAGAGAAAGCAGAGGGTACTTTGACAGAAGTGATTATTAGTGAAAGCAGTTATGCTTCATGGTTGCATATTTCAGTAAAAATAGGAGAAAACGCATCAAGACTTTCGATAAACTGCAAACTAAGGATTTTCAAGCCAGTCCCTCATCTAGTTCCAGCTCCTTAGCAAACTGACCCTGACAGCGATTCACCTTTCTGGAGCACAAAACGAGTCTTGAGGCTCTACCCAAAAAAGTGCGCTTTACCGTAAAGAAGTAACCTTTGATATTTAAAAAGCGCACTTAAGCAGCAGCATTCTGAAACAGAACACGTTTCGGAAGTCACAAAATGGTCCGTTCCAGGTACACAGGAAGCCGTTAAAGCTTCCCTGCAGGCTTTACCCACTCAAAGCAGGCGATGCCCCCGCCGTGCTTTATGGCCAAAAGCCGCTGCAGGCACCCGTGGGGACTAGGGCGAATTCTCGGGCCAGGAGGGTCCTAGGGCTGCTCCCGCTTCCGCAGCTGCCGACGAGCCCGAGGCTGGTTGGAAACGCAACACCGCGTGGCCTCTGCGCACCCAGCGCTTACGCCGCAAGTGGACGTGAGCGGGACGGCCGCAGCGCGCTGCCCTCGGCCCCCGCGCGTTCCGCTTACCTGACTGTGCTGAGAACCGCAACCGTCGACGACAAAGAGGTGGTGTCGTAGACCCTGGAACGTGAAATAGCGTGTTAATAGAGTGCACACGTGTTAAGAAAGGCAGCCCTCTCCACATAAAGCACCTTGCATGGATCAGCACAGGCCAGACCACACGGGAGTCTGGAACAGAGTAACCACAGGCATCCAGCTCAAATATAAGCACCAACATTCCAACTGAAATTACTAAATTTGCTTTCTTAAATTGGATTTGCTTTTAGCTAGAACTGAAGGTCATCCTTCCCGAAAGCTTTATAAAAGAAGAGAACAAGAATGGCTTGCTAGGACAAACGAAAGGCTCCTCTAGCCCAGTATCCCGTCCACTTAGTCACTGCACGAACAGGCTGCCCGGGGAAGAACGCAAGAGAAGGGAAACACAGGCAAGAGTGAAGCGCCACCGCTAACAGCTTCCAGCGCCAGGGCTTCCTCAGGCAGCCGTGAGCTCGACTGACAGAGAAAAACCATCAGCAGATCTCCCGTTCTGGGCTCTCCGTCACCCCCCATAAACTTTCAGGATCCCAAACCCCTTAGGGCAAAAAGTTCAAGGAGCCGCTGAGTTAAAAGCTGCTTTCTTCTCTTTGGAGGAGGCAGGGAATAAATGATCCTGTATCTGCTTGCTCCATTCTGTCGAGCACAAATATTCTGTTTTACTCATAGCCGTTTTGTACTCTGACGCTGGCTGTTAGCGCCAAGGATTTACAGTTTTCATAACCAAGCCTACTACGGAGAACAAATCGTCAATTATCTGTGGTAAATACATCACGGGAAAGAAAGCATTACAGCCACGCAGAACTCGCACAAAAGAACTCTTTCCTGTGTATGTGGAGAGGGAAGAAAGAAAATCAAATTTCCGGACAAAACATACCATGCTGTAAACAGCCACACCATATTCAGACTCCTTCCAGAGTATATATAGTTACTCCAGCTTTTAAAAACACAAGCAATCTGCAGAGTAGAGGCCCAATTTTCAACCTGGCCTTAACTGGGCCCCCCCATTTTGTACCTGCTGTTCCTTGATACAGTTTAGGACTTCTAAACATGTACATGGCGAATATGCAGATGCAATCAGGTATCTCCATCAACAGATAACCTAAATTATGGTCACAAACTACAAAGTAGAAAGAAAAACTAGATCTCTAATACAGCACCTCTCACAGCAGTTTAAATTATCAAATGCTAGACTGGTTACAAAAGAGCTGATATTACCATACTTTTAAGTACCAGCAGTTAAAAATAAATCCAGTTTCTAAGCATTTTGTATTTAGGCTGGTTTGGGGTTTTGATTTTTTTTGTTGTTGTTGTTTTATTTTTTAAAAAGATGAACAGCACCTGTATATTTTACTGTTGACTCATCATGCAACACTACAAACGCCAATGCAATTACATCTAATTTTAAAAAGTGATGACGACAGGGAGCTCTCAATGATGGATGATGCAGACAGGAAATAAAGGTGACATTTTCCATAAAGATTATTCCTTCCCACGTGGTCGTACCTCAGCTTATCATCAGCACACACCGTCACTACTCTGTTCCCAGTTACAGGTGAGAAATACGCAGAAGCAACACTTTTCGTGTGTCCTTTGAGAGAGCTCACAGGCTTGTTCCCATTTGACTTCAGGTATCGAACATCATAAACACAAACATCCCTGCAACACATACCACACGGAACACTTTACAAGGTGACAGTTAAATAATTATTCTCCATTTATCAGAAAACGCTCAAGAGTCACCGCGGGTTTTGTGGGAGCTGCGTTTGGAACTTTACTTCAGCACTGCATACTGGCTCAAATGGCCAGTGGCTCCACAGGATTTTGAGAGCACCAAAACCAGCCCAAACCAACAGGCTCAATAAAATCCCTCTGTGTTGTGATCTGTCAAAAACCGCAGTGGCTCCTAAGACCATTTTCTACCCATTACCAAAAGGTGAAGGAAAGTCAGAAGTGTATTGCATTTTAAATCCTGCTAAGAACTGAAAACTCGTTTTCCAAAAAGATGAGGAAAGCTTTGACTACATACCGAGGCTGACAAATTGTCTGCCTCATCAACAGCTGCTCCTGCCCTCCAAACGTGCCACTTACAGCCGACTTCAGGCTGTTCTATGCAGATAGAACACTGAAAACACAGAGTACCTGCAGGTCATTTTGAGCTACCTACACTGAGCCAGCAGCAATGAAATACTGTTTGTTCACTGGGTGAACGTGGACTGTCCTCGTTCGTTTGAAGCCAATGTCTGCAGAAAGCTCTGAAGATGTCCCTGGCGTCCGTCTGTCCACGATGGCAACGTCGCCATCCCAGTGTCCTACTATTGCAGTGGAGGCATTATCTTCCAAGAAGTCAAAGGAAGATAAGCTTTCTTCGCTTCTGCATATCTGAGCACAGAAAAGGTCAAATGTAACCAAAGCTACTCAAGGAAATACAAAGAGTTATTCATAAGACCCAAAACACTCTCTGGGCTGTAGATTTCATGCTTTCCCTTTTTAATATACTAAAAATACTAAGGAAGACTACCTAAGTTGATAGCTCCAGCCTCAGCCATCCATGCAGGTAACCTTTCCGTAAAACTGGTATGCTTTCCACAGAGGAGATAATTACCAATCCAAACCAAACTGGCAACAACAATGATCTGAAACCACTGTTAGAACTCTTAGAAGACACTATCGCCTCTATGTTCAGGTCACCAAATGGCTGTTATCCTCGAGTGCATACGGAGCGAGGATTAATGACGCCATTCCTTTCTCCAATGCTGCATAAACCTTTAATCGGGTGCACAAATGTGAATTTGGCCTCCTATAATTTGGGAGATCAGAATCGGGATATCAAGCCATCTTATCCCGTGGAAGTCTCCTCTCAAAGCAGCAATTAGCCACAGATACAATAATGCTGCAGGAAAACTTCCATCTTTCAGCGCTCCCTAGGTATGCAGACTCTCCCCATTCGCAGCTGTATTCTTCACAATGGCGCTAATACTTCTGGAAGTACTGGAAGGCTGTGTACGTTGGTATAAGGTAAAAGGAGCAAGAGAATGGCATTTCTCTTCCCCTGACCTCTGAAGACACATCCTTGCAAGCATTCCTCTCAAAGAAAGAGTCCCCCTGGACCTTCCCGGCCTCCTGACCAAACAATTGCAGGTATTTCCCAAGCAGCTGGCCTGCCTGCAACCCCACCAAAATTACAGTGCCTGTAAGGGTTGGGAAAAAAACCAACAACTTTAAACTGTTAAGCTTATTATATTTTCCAGTGTCGGAGAGCTGATCAACGCAAATGTATCTCTCAAAAATAAGCAAACAAAGCAAGCACCACGAAGCTCCTCAGGTAAGCTGTCGGGCTCACCGTGGAGACAGTCACAGCGTTTTGCTCACTTGAAGCCCGAGAAAAGCAAAGTCAAGTTTATTTGGGTGGGGGGGTTTGCAAGATTTAGTTCTTTAAATGGCTCTCATTTGTCATCGTTAAAAGGCAATGCTTTTGAAAAAAGAGGCACATGTTGCTGAAGTACAGAGATAGGAAATTAAACTCAATAATTGCAACTGTGTCTGCAGGAAGGAAATTGGGAGTACCCAGGCTGTTACTATGTTTTATCGACTAGGAAGCATCTCCATGTTTTTATGACGTTAACCAAAGGTTACCTCGCATGTCCTCGTGGAAATGGAATCTTGAACTTTCTTGCTAACAAAACAACCAACAAATAACAACTCGTGTACAACGAGACTAAAACGTCACAGCGCTGCACACCGAGAGATTTCCAAGGAGTCTGCGGCACGACCGCGGGAGCACTCACCTCATCAAAGACAGCTCTAGTAACATCACCACATCGCAGAGTGTCACTGCTTAGAGACAGCAAGTGAGCAGGATTAAACGGAGAAAAATGCATGCAGCTGACCGGATAATTGTGTGGAATAAAGACAAGTGCTCCTTCTTCCGACATGCAGTTCTGAAAAACAATCGAGATCCAACGGACACAGATGCTAATCACTGCAGTTATTTCTATTAATTACTGCAACTTTCAAAGCAACGTCTCTGTTTTTCAAATGTTCTCAGCCCGCTCTGGATAACTGTATGGAGGAGGCAGTAGGGTGCTTGATGTGTGGAGACATCAGCGCAGGTAACACAGGCAGCACGACTGCTCTGGGGCACAGCGTGCCCAGGCTACCATCCTACTGAACAAAGGGAGTTTCACCTCCGCATGGGAGAGAGAAGTGCCCTCACGTGGACCACTCAACTCAGTGCTGCCAGGCTACAGCCCCCCTCCCGCTACCATTTTCACCGTTATCCAAGTAATTTAGCTCGAAAGAGCACTAAGAATTTACTCTCAAGTTCAGAATTCTGTTTCCTGGTTAGGAAAAAGCTGCCACTTCCTGCTGTAATTTAGGCGCGCTTCTCCCACGGCAGTCATCAGTACTGTATCTGGACATCGATACCTGGCTCTTTCTTACTGACAGAACTGGTTTCTCAGTTACCACAGCTGAACACCCTGCTGAGGACCAAACATTTGCATATGCCATTTACATCAAAATATGTACATATTCAGTTTCTTAGAATTCAAGCTGAATTACAGTGACCCAAACTGAACGTAAAGCATCGTCCCTTATACCTTCTCTTCTAATTTTGGTGTCGTTCAAGCTCTGTTATTTTAAAAGAAAATTACTAGATCGTTTTGGAACAAGTACCGGTTCGTTCCACAAAGCTTACTCTGCTCCCAAACTTGGTCAAGTCCAACTCACTTCAGGAAAAGGAAAAAAAAAAAAAAGGGAGAGCAAAAGGGAAAAGAGCAGCTTTAACAGTTCTAGGCTTCCACTGAAATGTCTCTGCAAGGCCACAGAGAGAGCCTGCAGCACCTGGAGACCAGATCACACCCTGCGACAGGTAGTAACCGCAGCTGCACCGTCAGAGCTTTCCAAGCTGTATGGAGCATTTTAAACTTCTTTATAATTGAGTAAGAGTCTCAGAGCTGAATTTAGTTGATCAGTTTCCTGAAGCTGTCAAAGCAGAAATGACTCGAGGGAAACTCGAGAGGTGAATGGCATTGCAAAAAAAGAGAAGAAAATCTGCATGTGCGTGAACTTCAAGCAGCTGGTTCGGATGACGTGGGATCAAAGCAGAGGGTGCGGGGGGGGTCACAAAGGTGTAAGTCAAGGGCACGAAGAAGGATCCTTGCTGCAGGAGTAATTAAGGCGATTCAGAAACGATGGGGAGAGTATCTGCAAAGCCCTCAAAAGTTTTCAAAGCACCACATGCTAAGCTATTTTTCAGAGACAATGTATGTAAATATGTGCCAGCATATATACTGGAAGAGCAATTTTATCTCTGCCATCTGGAAAAACAGTGACTCACTGCAGCTACCCAAAATTTGTACAAACTCAAAAAACAAATACTTGAGCATCCATTTCCCCTCACTCTCCCAAAACCTAGTTGCAGTATTGCTACAAGGGTACCGTAATTAGATGCTGGATCTCTCAACAGTGAATTGCAATTTTAACCCTCACTGATAGTATTATTTCAGCTAGTGATCCATTTTCTTCCGCTCTGCCCCGCAAAATTACCAGTGCAACCTTTCCTCCCATTAAACCTGGGCTTGCCAAGGACCAGACCGACCTTTCAAGCAATCCCGGTGAGCCTCAATTTAACAGACACCCCGGTGTTATCCGTAAGAAACGGGGAAAGGCTAAAATACCATCGCGAGCCTGACAAACTGACGCTCCAGGCTGTGCCCCATCTGCGTCCATCCTGCAGCAAACAGCTCTGCCAGGTGAGGAGCACTCTGAGAACTCACCACATTCCAGAGACCGATCTGCCCGGACTTATCCCCGGCTGCCACAAAGGTGATGCTTTCAGAAGGATGGATAGCCATAGAACACACTCGGTACTTCACAACCTTTTTAATGTTATCTTCACTGAGGACCATGCTGTTGAGGCTGTCTTGGTATCTAGACGAAATCATTAAAACGTTAGCTAGCCAAGAGAAGGAAACAGGAGAATAAGACAATACCTGGTTTTTAGCTGCTGTCTTCAGATTACCTTTTCATGTCATGCGTGCGCTTTTCAGTATCGTTAGCTTTCATCTACAGATGGAAAGGAAAAGTTTATCGGAATTAGAACCCAAACTAAATGACGTTATTAAAAAAAAATCTAATTGTAATTAATACCTCCTCACTTATCCTCATCCATGTAGTCAATAAATCCTCTGTCTGTTTACTGTTCCCCATCTGATCTTCTGGAACCATTGGCAAAGGTCCGGCTGGAACTTGAGGCTGGAATGACATTGGCAATTTTCGTAACTCAAAACAACTAAAATTACAAACGGTGAACTGTTACTCTCCACACACCAGATATTCCGAGAACACACCTATGATAATACAAGAAATGAACATAACAGCAGCAAAGTTTCTATCAAATCTTATTAAAAAAGATAAATAGAACCTTACTGAACACAACAGCAAAGACAAATAGCTACCCTACGTTTTTTCCTCTCCTTTCTGATCTTCCAGCGAGGTTGATTTCAAGAACTGTATTACAGAGATTTAGCTTTATTCTACAGCACCACAGAAGATTTAAATTCCCATCTCTCAGAGCAATAGAATTTTTACTTGTTGCTACATAACTACTTCAGAAAGGTAGTAAATATTTCAAAGGAAAATAAACCAGATCAAAAGTTACAGTGAAATAACATTAAAACAGAGTCATAAAACTTGAATTTAAAGCTGCTCAAATCTATGGGCTGTTGAAAAATGCCTCAGGACCCTTCTGATCATCCAAAACTGCACTAATTCATCAGCTTGAGTCACAGAATATTGATTAACTTTCAGAGAGGACATGGGAAGCCTGCTATTCAAGATGCTCGAGGGTGAAAGCATTTACCTTTTATTATCGCCACTGTATAACGCACCTTCCCAAACGTCTAAAGGTTTTCACAATAAGCTCAGCAGTGACAAGTAGTATCAGTCAGCTTCACCAGCACCATTTTTATAAAACTCCTGTGTATATGCATCTCCTCTAGCCCTTCCCCATCTTACGTATTCCTCTGCTCCTGGCTGGGCAGGCACCTCCGGCATTGGAATTCCCGATGGCTCTACTCTCTGCAAGCGCATAGATCTTCGACGTACTGTTTCATCTTCTGCCTTTTTAGGCTTAGCTCTAGAACAATTAAAACATTTCAAAATTACAGACACAGTTAAGTAACGTAAGTCCTCTGCATTTAACTACAAGACTACAGAGTAGGGTCAGATGTATAGCTCTAACACCCTGGCCCAGACTTAGAGCCTAACTAGTTCTGACTCACTTTAGGAGGGACGCGGTTACTTTTTCCTTCAGCAACAGCAATGAACAACAAAAAGAGCCCTTCACAATGCATATACAGGTACTGCATTTTTGTGTTGCTTGCCATGGTCGCTTCTCTTGCCAGCCCTCCTTACCTCTAATTCATCTTCCCACTCATTGATCTCATCTTCCTGATGATCACTCATCTTCTTCCACTTTCTTTCATCATCTATCTTATTCTTTATTTGGACCTAAACTAATTTTTTCTGCTTTGCCTGGCACTGTTTTGGCACTGCCAAACATCTTTTCTTCTGCACTAATTGGTTACCTTATCCCCTGCACCTGGTTCTCCCCCCTCTCTTTCTTTCTCATGCCTTTTCCCATCATTTGTTTTCATCATTTAACATTTCTTTCCTTAACCATCACGCAAAAAACAATCAGAAAATAAGAAATGCACTTGAAATACCTTAATACAAATATCACAAAAAGAACAAATTCTGTAATTTGACAAAAAGGATATTCATACTGTCACTTTCTTTCCAAAGGGTGGCAGAGGAGAGGCACTACCTAGAGGAGCGACCTGCTCATGAATTCATACAGCTTAAGATAGTCAGCTATTCCAATTTAGCTTTATAGGGAGACTCTTCACTAGCTCTCCCCCTCTTTGCTGTATCAGATACGTGCAGATGAAGTGCTGAAACATCTAAAAACATCTAACATGCGAGGAAGGAACAATGATACAAATATCACATACAGTTATTTTACCTTTTGGTGACATGAGATTGTCTTTTAGTTGCAATTTGGTGAAGTCTTGCAGCTGACTTAAAGAGAAAAAAAAAAGATTAAAAATATATATAACAAGCATAGAATATTAACCTGTATAAAATACAACTATCTAAAGGCTGCAACAAACTACATTTATAACCATAATAAAAAGGGATTTTTAAGCATTTTTAAGCATCCGCTTTGCTTTCAAACACCAGCAAGAATTCCCCGATTTCTGTGAACGGCGTGCAGGACCACAGCACACTCTGGATGTTCTGTAGGCCTTCTCTTTACCAAAAAAAATACTCTAAATGCTACGCACCAGGCACAGAAAGACATTTACAGTAGAACCTGTAACCACAGAGGCCTCCATTCGCAGCGTTTCCTCCGTTACATTTTGAAGACAGGCACTGAGCTCGTGTGGACTCCAGAAAAGTTTAGACACGTCCGGCTCGCCACTAAGACCGCTGTTCCACTACTACTCTAGCCAAAGCAGCATCAACCCTGGCATGAAAAGATTTACCTGCTCCTTGGGTTTGGCAGCCCATACTGGCCAGCACTAATGGGGACTGAGATGGCTATAGCTCCTTTCGCTAGTCTTCGCTACTCTGCGGTCAGTGCTGTGATTACAGTCAGACTGCCTAGTCTTTACTGACCTCTCTGAGGATAACTGGAAGAAAAGGAGTTATTTTTACTCAGGTTTCAGTCTCGGTGGTAAGGAGTCTTACTGCCTGCTAGACAGGCTCAACCATGCCTTGCAGCCTGGTATAACGAGCAAGCAAGCATACAGCCATTCAAGGAGGCAATTCACTCACTGCTGCCAGAAAAGGGATGTATTATGAATTTAAAAAACAAAACAAACAAAAAAAAGTAAGAGAATGAAAGAGTGCAGAATGAAGGATAAAGACTTGGATCTACTCATGTGATAGCATTTGAAATTCCACTGCCTTAACCTTCTAGACAACTTCTCCAACATGAGAAGAATCGTAACCCTCTCGCATCCACCCAGACTAGCTGGGACACTGGGAAGGACTCCGGCAGCACACGCCCTGCAGGCTCTTCCCAAGAGCCTCTCAAGCACAGGGCGGTGAGCTGAACCGTTCTGACAGCCCGAGACCTGCCACCTGGTGCCTTTCAGTTAGATAACCAGCTACCCTGCGTGCGCTGCACCTAAACGCAAGAGCTGAACGCCCTCCGCGGGAACGCGGTGCAGAGGAAAGGGTGGGAGCACACGTTACACAAGCCGGCGGGACGCTGCACGTACAGCGCTCACGCTGCCCAGAACACGCGCACAAGCACCTTCAGGAGAGCATTTGACACAAGGGTCACTTCAGCTGGTCCCGCTGGGTCCGCAGCTCTGGGACCGCAGGCACCAGCGCGGCTGGGTGCTGCCGGTACAGAATACCGTTTGAGCCGAGTTTTGCTTTCTTCACTTTTTGTAAGTTTAACCAATGACTTCTCCTCTCTGGAAAAAGCTAACTAGCACCCTATTTTTTTATCCAGTCAGGGCAGTCCGAATGTCTCGGAAAGTTTTTGTGGCTTTCCTCACATACCCGCCACTGCCAGGGAAGGGTTTCACAATGAGAGGGATGACAGTACAATTATTACACCTGGAGAGCGCATTTTGATGCTACTTAGCATCCATACAAACCTCATGCAGCTTTAGAGCAGCAAAGAATTTAGCATTTTCTGTAATGTTCTTCAGTCTTTTCCTTTCATAAGCTGATAACTGCGAGCATCCATCCTACAAAAAGAAAAGTCAATTACTCTTCATCGTACAATTACACGGCCTGCAAGAGATGCCCCAGGCTGCTGGGAAGCGAGTCTTTAAATTGACTGTCTAAATTATTTAAAAGTGGTTCAATATATTGGTAAACAAACAAAAAACCGCATACAAACTGGGGTGATCCCATATCAGTACCAAAACTTGTCCATATAAGTACTAGCTCGCATTACTCCTAGCATTAATTCTGCAGAAAGGGCAGTTCATCAAAACCTCGCTAGAACAAAAACAATACTGAAATGACTCAATAAACAACTTAAAAAACTTCAGCAGTACAGCAAACATTGCACAGAAATGGAATACAGTCTTAGGTCATTTTTATCTTTTATAGAGGAGAAGGTGGACGTGACAAGTTGAAATGATTTAAACGTAAACGAACATTGACAAAACAATCATATCTTATGACTGCATCCATCCGTAAGAACATCTGAAGACGGTTACCGACAGCACAAGAGCACACTGGTGCTTTTGCTGATGGGTTTCATATACGCTGATAGCAAGAGCATTCTTTTTCATCCCTTAGACATTCTGAAAGCGTAAAGTGAAGTTTTATACTGCCAGGCAGAGAGGTCAAAGAGGGGAAAAAAAATTACATCGAGAGGAAAAATGCTTGCAAACTTTACTTTTATAAACGTAAGAAACGTGTCTTGAGAACCGCAAAACCGACATAGAACCGCTAAGGTGGGAAAAGCCCCCCGAGATCACCGAGCCCAACCGCCAACCCAGCACCACCGTGCCTACCGAACCAGGTCCCCAGGTGCCCCATCCACACGTTTTCTGAACCCCTCCCGGGACGGCGGCTCCACCACCTCCCCGGGCAGCCTGTGCCAGCGCCGTCTCCCGTTCCAGAGACCAATCCTCCTTCCTTCCTCCGGCCGAACGCTCTCGGCCCCCGGGCACTCACCGGAGGAGCGTCTCCCGCCTCGCTCCCG
>VZTL01028084.1:100491-111354 GCA_013400535.1 Scopus umbretta | reverse complement strand
CGGGGGGCGAAGGCTGGCCGGCTGGGGCACAGCGCACCCCGCGACCCGCCGCCGCGCACGGGCTGCCCCGGGACAGCGGGAGCGCTTCGTCCGGGCCCCGCGCTGCCGGGCGTTTCGGCGGCCGTGGGCGCCTCAACCCCTCTGCCCGGCTCTCCTGCAGCTGGAGCCGAGGGCAGCTCGAATGCCTTCACCACGGCGGTGACAAGGTCACGGTTTGGCTTTGGGTTTTTTTTTTTTAAAAAAAAAACACCCCCCAAAACCCCAAAAACCAACCAACTAAAACACACCTGGGGCAGGGCTTGGCACCCCCAGGAGGCCCTACAGCCCCCGTATCCGGGGAATAATAAAACCTGAAACGTGAGTTACGTTTTCTGTCTCAGGTGGTCATCCCCAGACTTGCGTTTCAGAAGAGCAGCTCAGCTACGGAGCTCTGAGGCGCTTGCGCAACGAGCAAGGAGAAGAACAGAGGCGACCGCAGCTTTGGGATGCGCGCTCCCGGTAACCGCTTTTGGTTTGTGGTCTCGACTGTAGCCCCAAGGTAGCCGAAAAGCAGGCTTACAGGGACTATTTTCACTAAAATAGCAGGGTTTCTAGAACCAGTCAGAACTCCGTTTGTAGTGGAAAGCAGGGTCCAAATAAACTTACGAGTTTAAAAACGTTTATTTAATGTTTTTGTACTTGACAAGTGTACAAGTCTCAGAAGGTTTAGCAAACGAAACAAAAATTTAATAAACAATGATTACAGCTTCGGGGCTTGCTTTTATACAGTATTTACATTTTCCTAGTTACAATATTGAATACGACGGCTGAAGGAATTGTCTGGTTTTGGGTTTCGGCGGTGCCATAATCCCCAGCTTTCCCGCAGCTCCTTGCGTGGCACTGACAGTGTACGATGCTGAACTGTAGCCAGATGAAGCCTTTGAGCTAAACGGCCTTTTGGTCCTTCTGTACCTACTGTAGCCACTGCAAAATTTAGAGAGAAGGTACGTGTCAAACATCTGCTTTACTTGCCACAGTCCTTGCACCCATGGTGTAAGTACATATGCACTACCATTAGATTTTCTAGAAGACTACGCTTTCATTTTTTAGAAGTTAGTGGGTTTTTGGTTGTTTTTTGTTTTGTTTTTAAAATACATGCATCTGCAAAAATACCTTTGAAATGTAAACCAAGTGTAGCTGTCGCTCTGGCATTTGCCTAAGGGCAAGAAGCAGCCTGAAAGGGGGACAGAGAATGCTGAACCAACCTGACTCCTATTAATCCAATTAGCGTATCAACACTAAGTGACACTTCAGGGTCAACAACATTTAAAGACTAATATTTTAGTAGATGGGAAGGTGAAAAGGGTGAGAGTAAAGCCTACCGAGCTGGGAACTGCTATTTGCTACAAAAAACCAAAGACCAGAAGGAGGGAAAACAGGGCGGAAAAGGGGACATCCTTGGAAAGAACAGACAGTGGCAGAAAGCAATGAGTTTTAATAAGGTAGGCCTTATTTTCTCTTTGACGATGAATGCAACGTTAAAGCAGTAAAATGCAAGTAGTTAATATACCAATAAAACCTAACAGCGTTAAAGTTCGGGCATCACCCTTCAGGTGGGGATTTTACAGAATGTTTTGGAGAGCACATAGTACCATTTAGTGCTACTCTTCCCAACGGCCTGAACTCCTCCCGGCTGAAAGATAATGTAATTTCTATGACGCCTGCAGACGGAACAAAACCCTATTCAAAGAATTATTTTGGAAGTGCAAGATGTGGGTTTTTCGCCTAACTACTCTTTTGTACCTCATGTTCTCTATCGCATGTACCAAGTGAGGTAAAACGTCTAGGCTGAGGCGTTAAGTAACCTGACCGTACCACAGCACTGGCAACTTTCATTTACTTCCTTTTTGTGCAAGGCAAGCTATGAGCACAGCACACATTGAAAAGGCACGACTATAAAACCCAAATCAGAACTCGTTGCTCAAGTTTTGTAACGCCATTCCCCCCTGTTTTTAAAGAGGGTTTGGGGAGGGCAGACCTTCTTCAACTATTTCTCCTTTTTCATTCCTTCCCTTTCAGCGCTGATCAATCATCATGTTTTGAAGCACAGACCGCTACTACCTGCGTTAACCAGACTGATAGCCACATGAACTGCTAAGATAAGGCCACTGACCCAAAGGATGAGGCCCAGCCTGGCTCTTTGATCACCCTGTGATAGTTTGGTGGTGGATCTGCCCTGGAAGCTCAAGACCAGCCAGACTCCTGGATTGAAATGCTATGGTCTTGATGCAGGCGTTGCCTTGCATGGTACAGTCGGAGGGAGAAGTTCTGAATTAACGAGGGACTGGGAGCTGAAGTTCAAATATTCCATCAAATCTTTGGAGCTCCAAGCTGTCTTTACGTTTCCAAGCACAGAATCCAGTCGGCCTGCTAATAATGGTTATGGCAGCATGCTGCAATTTAGTGTCACTACTTAGCTTGCGGCAGTCAGGAGGAAGAAACCGAGGACAATTGTTAAATATCCTTCCTCACCAGGAGCTTTTTAAACTGAAAATGCTAGATAACCGAAGTAGAGCAGTTTTGTTGCCAGGTACCTGGATAATTTTAATGCCATTCTTAAAGCCCATACAAAGCTTTTATGCAAGATGAAATGATCTATGTACAGTAAAACTAAGTTAAGTGCTTAAACATGTTTCCTTTGTTAAATCTTTCAGTGATCAATTTTGTTCACTGGATTAAGGAGATACAACGTGTAGGCAGTCAGCACAATCCCTATTTGAAGTATGAATATATTAATTTCTTCTTTAATTGCAAACTTAAAACATTGCAATACGTTATTATAGTTTTGAATTTGAAAACCATTTCAGTAACTGACTTAATTTCAAAGTTAGCACTGAGTAAAGATACAGGTAATACACATATGTAAAATTACTGCTGTACCAATATTGTTATTTCAAGAAAATGCAGTAGGATAACAGTGCAATTCTGGGATCATCATCACGCTATTCTGGACAAAGGAAAGTTACAAGTGACCACAAGCAACGTACCCTTTGGGATGAAACTGCTGGCTGCCACCATTACTTGTCTTCTTCCTCTTTGATTCTCTGAAGTTCGGCGGCCTTTTCCTTTTCTTTCTTTGGTTTGCATTGTTGCAAAAATAGCTTGAGGTCGTAACTCCATCTTCTGCTTCTTCATCGCTCCCGGGTGTGCCGGTGCTTCCCGTAGCTGTGTCCAGACTTTGGCAGGCAGCATCTTCTACAGATAGCGAGTTAAAACGAGCGAAATGAAGGCACTGCCTGGGCCAGTCAGACCTGTCAGCCAGAACACACCGACTGCACCAAAACTTCTGTCCTTGCTGTTCAAAACCTCCTTTGTCCTGCCTTCATCCTGGTGATGCTCCAGGCTCAGCTAAAGGTTGTTGGTGTAAACCAAAACTGCCTTCTGTCCTTGCTTTATCTCATGATACAAAAGAATACTGGCCAGTCCTATTTTCTCTAGCTTGGCTTCTTGTCTAAACTATTTTGATAACACTGGGCTTCCTGCCTTTACACTCTCTTCCCCATGTCAGCTGGAAAGAATTATGGAATATACCATAAATAGTACAGTCAAATATGGCACTTGTTTTGAAAAACAGCATCAGGAGACACTGGAAGAGAGCCGAGAGCTCCTTCTCAGTCAGTCATGATCACGAGGGACGTGATTCTTTGCACAGGCAAAGATAAAATACTTAAAAATCGGCTTTGTAGCCATGCATTTATTCAAACTGCAGTGTATGAAACCACAACCTCCTTAAAAGTAAGCATGCATCCCTTTAAAATTGCAGGCCCCAATGTCAAATCCGATAGCCAAGCTGTATTAAATATTCTAATTACAGCATAGGCTACATGCTACGTTCACGTGAAATTGCCAGATTTACTAGTCTTGGGGCTCAAATCTCCACTGAGCTGAACTTTGTATATGAGGTTAGAGCTGTGCAAAGGCATTGTAAAATACTACAAATCTGCCCTGATAGCTTTTTTTTTTTTTTTTTAAAAACACACCTAGCTTTGAAAGCTCTTCACATTTGAGCAAGAGCTAGCCAGTGAAGACCTGAACTTGCTGACCTCAATTCTATGAAAAATAAAAGGTAGTAGTTATTGATTATCTGCCAGGCTAGAGCATTACCCCATACACAGTGGATGCGGGTGTAAAAATACGCAGGAGGTGCAAGACCTTTCACCTTAAGGTCAGAATTCTCATTACAACTAAGCATATTGCATAATTCCCAATAACTAATAGGTTAGGAGCAGAGCAGTGTACTTAGTTCTCATTTTCCTTTTTTAGTCTCTCAGAAATATGCTGAATTTAATTAGTGAGAAGATAGCAAAGACCTTTGGACGTTCTGAAAGTGTGCAATTGCTCCCTTTTTGGAATTATTGAACTGCAAGAATTAGTTATTAGTATTTAAAAAAAAAGGTAACTTTTGAGTGAAACTTCTGATAGAGGGGGAGAGAAGGGTACTAAACAGGAAAGTACACATTTAGGTACAAAGCATACTAAACCTGGCATGGTCCATTCAGAGTACTTATCCATCACTTTAATTATTTCTGCACCGTATTTTTCCAGTTTGTCTTCTGTGACACCATCAATCTGCAGTAAAACCTCCACATCAGATGACAAGGTTTCTGTAACGTAACAAAGTACACACAAACTAACTTTCTTTAAAGAGAGACCATGGCAGAGTATTCTGGGGGAAATCAATGCCTTTTAGTGCCACCCTATGCATTAAGTCCTGAGGAAGTAAGCCCTTATTCTAGCAGATTTGCTTCTAGTTGGTTGGCACAAAAACTAGTCCAAAAGTTTTCTCAGAGTTTGTTTTCCAGCCTGATTACGTGGGGGGCTCTTGCACTTACCCAGCAGGACTGCTACAGCATAAACTGCAGCTCCAAAGAATCCATGCTGCGTCAGCTACTTCCATAGGACTCGCTCAGTTATGTATACTTAAACCTGTTCTCACTAGATGTTAGAAACTAGATTTTCTGTCAGAAAAGGCTACAATTGCACACGCAGTCTGCTGCCAACAGGGATTCCCAGTAACGAAAAACTGACATTACCTGCTATTTTCTTTAGAGTTGAAGTACTGAAAATATTGAAGTAATGCACATCGAAGACTTTCCCGAGCGTTTTGCATGTGTCTGTAAGTTCCCCAAGGCACTTTTTAACCATCTCTTCCCGCTGTGACGTTTTTGCCATGGAAGCCTTTTGCTTTCTGATAGCACTGGCATTTTCTGTTTCATGAAACTCCACCTGTGAAAGTAAGCCAATCAATAACGTCTGCCAGGGAAGTTACTGCAAAGCCATCAATTAGAAGATTGATTGATAACACAGGAAAACAGTGAAGAAAACCGAAGGTATTCTTTGATGGAACAAAAAAAAAAAAAAAAAGGGACTTACCCAGTATGCACTTTTTTTTTTTTTTAAACAGGCTACTCAACCGCCCCCAAGTTTCTTCTACATAGAATTAGCACAGTATACACAACACAGGGAAAAAATCCTGAGAACCCACTTTACATCTAGCTTTAAACAGGGGTCACTAGGTCTAATGCTGAGCGCTCTTCAAACACAGCACTAATGCAGCAGAGACATTGCCTCAAGCAATTCTGGGACTGGTTCCATGACCTTCTTGAAGTGCATTTTCCATCAGAGCTCACCAATGACTGGAAAAAAAATAGAGCAGAAATGCAGGAGAAGGTAGCACTGTTCCTTCTTTTCTTCTTAGCTAGCTTTTTCTGTGTTGGTCATAACTTCCCTTTCTTGTCAAGCTGGAATCAGATGGATAGGGGGGGAAGAGACAGACTTAATCCTCTCCAATCCTCTCAAACTCACCTTTTGCCTCACAACATTATTATTAGAATAGTGGACTCGGAGTCATGCTTGTGGGATTCTGTTCCCTGCATCTGCTAAAGATTAGTTCCTGTACTTCAGCTGGTAGGCAAACTATGTTTAAACTATCCTAGGCTATGGGCTACATAAAAATTGTAGCACATCCCTTATAACAATACATCAGAGAAAAAAAAAAATAAAATTAATTGTTACACACCTGTAGTGATCCATCTAGCACAGCCTGAGCTTTCTCTCCTAGAATTACATATGCTACCGCTTGGTCATTAGCCGTGATATACAAGTCTTCATCCAGAATCTTGTCCAAGACCAGTTTTCTGAACAGTCTTTCAACATTATGCCTTGAGTAGGCAGCTCCCTTCCCAAATATTCCAGACTGAACCTTTGCACTCTTTGTACCTGTGCAACAGAATTCACAGGATTAGCCTGCGATTAGAAAGCCTGTGTACATATATATACACACAGACCTGCGGTAGATTTCCAAGGGTCTTCCATACTCTATGCACATAAAAAACCCCCACGCATTTAAGCACCAGAAAACTAATATTATCACGATAGCAACCTGAAACAGCTTGAAGTTTTAGTCTCATTTAATTTTGGATCATTTACCACCAGGTGATGCCTGGGAAGAATAATTTTGCAAAATGTTTTGCAAAAAATCTTCCTTTAAACCGCTGCTGGTATTGCGAAGACCTCCTGATATTTAGTCAGGAATTTATGCACCAAGCCTATTTAGGTGTTGTTTCTGGAAGAACAGTACTCACCTAAGAAAATGTCTACCATCATATTCAATGTGTACCTTCCAGAACCTGTATTTCTCTTTGCATTTATTCGTCCCATTTGTCCACAATGCTCTTGTACAAATCCTACAATGCTCTTAACTTCATCTGTTACATTTCTTGATTTGTAATCCTATTAAAACAGACTTGATTAGAAAACAACGTTACGTGGTTCTGTCCTAATGCAAGTTGATACTGACAACCTTGTTTTCCATTACTGAGCTTTTTCCAGCCATGAATTCATTTTGTTTCAAACAGAGAAATAGCGATTTTCTTGTTAGTACACCTAGAGCGACACAATATAGTCACAGGAATTCTGGGTTTGATAATACTCTGGCAAATGCAATAATACATACCAACTGATTGTATACAATCTCTACTGTGTTAACTCTACAGAGTAAGCTGCAAGATTGCTGCGTGAATACTGGTAATCAAGGTATATTGTTTGGAAAGCATTCCCATAATTATTCTGCTGCCACGCACTAGAACTTACACTTCCAGTATGCATCAAAATGAGAAGGCTGGACTGAATAAATTATTCTAGTCAAATTTTGTTACAGTCACAGCTACGTACGGTAATGCTTCAAACACAGGACCAAGAAGCAATACCACCAGGTATAAAACTGATCTGGTTCATGGAGATCAGTAACCCTTCCCTGTCTGTTTCAACAGCTGTCCTCTCTTCTACTCCCGTTCGTGCCACTAGCAAGTTTCCTTCAATCCGTGATGCACAAACCTTGATCTTTGGGCCACCTCAAGCAGCGTACACCTCCTACTGTGGCACTCGTGCTACTCTGGCAGCACAAAGCTGCCTTGAAAACATCACAATAGGCAGCTGAAGGGATTTCCCCATAGCCATTCCAGTGGATCTTATTAGCTCCTGCCTCTTCTAAGCACTGTAGCCAAGAAAACAGACACTAAGGAGCATCCTTACACACCACTAGTCCTCCTCTGACAGAAAGAGGAGCATCATAAGTCCGTGGACAGTCTGTGTAATTCTACTCTAGGTTAAACCCTGGAAATAATTCAAAGCATCTAGCATCACAAAAATACAAGACCTCTCGTTCATTTTCCCCATTTGCCTTCCCAAATGTCATGGAACTGTTTTTTAATGCAGCTAAATGCAAAATCAGTTTAACTCTATAAATAAGAGCTATGATTTTTACCTTCTTTCTACTGCAGTTATCGCAAATTACTTCTGGGTGATCTTTACAGAAGGTGGGATTAAAATTAGTTTCCCCGAAGTAGGCCAAAAGCTGAATTCTCCGGCAATCAACTACGTTCTCACAGTAGTGAACCATGCTGTACAGGTTGTTAAAGTGGGTCTGTCTTGTGTGACTGTTTCCATCTTTCTCCACTGAAATGCAATAAATTCAATTGCATTTGTTAAATCTGCAACTCCGCATTTATATATATATATATTATCAGATAGACAAACACAATATTATTTTTTGCTTAAAAAAAGATGAGTAGGTTAGGTACGGAACTAACCTAGGACAGATTTTACCTCTAAAGTTTTAAAGAATGGAGAAGGGAAGTAAGACTAGAATGACAAGAATCAAGAGGTGGATATGTATGAAACAAAACATTTTTGACTAAAGTTAAGTACAAGTGACAAAAATCTTTCATTACAGAAAGCCATTCAGGTAAAGATGCACAGTTCTCCTGTCTTTGCAACACCATACTATATATGGCACTTCTAAATGAGAAAATAACACAGTCTATGTGAAACAGAGACCAGTGACTTCTTTATGTTTGTAACTTAATGGAGAAAACACTGAGAACTCACTTAGTATTAGCCTTCTAAGTCTGGTTACATCACTGTAGCTGTAGAAGAGCAGACAGTGAGACATTTCACCATCTCGACCAGCTCTGCCAGATTCTTGATAGTAACCTTCTATAGACTTAGGAAGAGAAGCATGGATAACATAGCGTACGTCAGGTTTGTCAATTCCCATGCCAAAGGCAATTGTTGCACATATAACCTAGGAAGGAAACAGTAAATTGTTACGTAGAGTTATGAAAGTTATTCATGCAGCACACTGCACCGAAAACAGACAGGTGATCGGGATTATGAAACTGTGCAGAAGATAGAATTTCAATTGTAACACTGCAAGATGAGTACAAAATAGCAACAGCAGCTCTCCTTTCAGAAGAGCTATTCCAGACAAAGGGAAAACCCCAAATTTGAGTCTCAATATACAATTCAGCAGCGTGCCTAGAGCTGCTTCGGAAGTCTCATACTGCTCAGTTCCCTCCTCCTGGAGTACCATACCTTGGTGCAGTGCTGCAGTCTTTGATTTGTAAAATTCCCAATAAAAAGATGGCCAAGGTGTTTTGGCAGATCTGTTCAGATCAGTTATTTAATATTGCATCTGACTTGGCACTAACGTTACACAACTTTGCTTTCATTTACTGGGCCAAGAGGGATAAAAGTGTTCTCAATTCTATTCACTTTCTTCCCTCCGGTTGCTTTTCTTTTACCTGGCATCCTTCTTGATTAATCCACTTCTTTTGTACAAGATCTCTGTTGGAGTCAGTGAGGCCAGCATGATAGGCAAGTGCAGCAAGACCTTCCTTCTGCAGAATAGCTGCTGTTGTGTCACATTCATGACGCGAAAGGCAATAAATTATTCCAGAGTCATCTGCAAATATAAAAAAAAAAAAAAAAAAGATTTGTGCTACAATACAGCTTTATTCCTTTTCACCTGCTTAACAGTCACACCTGTCAAGCAAATACTAACCTCTCCCTATTGGAATAAATGTAAGTGTAACATGATAACTGCTTAATAATAAAGAAAAGTAGTTTTATTAATATCAGATGGTTTTGTTAGTTTCTCCTCGCCCAATTTTCTGGGTTTTTTTTCCTCAGGTGGGATCAAGAGATGTTTTCCTGCTCAGTACTGTGCAATCTTAGGATTTAAAATACGTGAATAAAGAACTACCTAAATCAAGAGCTAGAGCAGTTTAGTTAATGGTATACCAGGTTACAGCACTAGAGAAGCTATGAAGGGAGCTTGGTATAGTCAACTTCCAGCAGCTGGAGCTGCAGGACTCCAAAAGAGAGCCTAGAAAGATAGGAATCTCTGAAGATATCTTCAAGGGGACCCACAGATAAGCAGCCAACAGAATTAAACAATTAAACCAGTATGGATATTGGATGACCTTTATACTTTGAAGACATGATGCTAAGAGGTCTGGCAACCTCCAGAAAGATTACTCAAGAGCATTACCATAATTTACTTTTCCATCTTAACTTGAACTCTTGACTTTAGGACACCCATAACTCCAATTCCCTTTATCAATAGTATAATTTTGCTCCCAACTTGTTTTTCTTGTAAATATATTAGTTGCTCGCAGAAAGGCACAAGTTTGGGGTTTTTACAGCATTATAAAAGCTTTT
Organism: Scopus umbretta; assembly: GCA_013400535.1. Lineage (NCBI taxonomy): Eukaryota > Metazoa > Chordata > Aves > Pelecaniformes > Scopidae > Scopus > Scopus umbretta. The sequence continues at coordinate 101,313 of VZTL01028084.1, read as the reverse complement.
CCTGCCTTAAAAAGCAGTTCATAAAAATGCATGCAAGCACACTGTGCTGCTCAGTACTCACGTGGATGGTATTTTTTAATCCATTCCAAGCAATCCATTGCCACCTTCTTTGGCTTCTTGGGCAATACATCATATTTCAAGTTATGCCTGTTGAAGCTCATTGTAAACCTAAAACATGACAGTTTGTGGGTGCTCGTCAGCTTTATGGGTGCAGTAATCCTTTCAGCAAGGTAGGTATTGACTGGAGTGTCCCAAATTCAACTAACTACTACTTGTTCTGCATTATCTGCAAAGGAATTATTGTTCCATTATGCCCACAGAGATTCACATCACCCATACTTTAGGTCTAAAATTCCCGCATTTTTCCTGTGTCTATGAAAAAACCAAAGCTACATGGCACTATGTAGAAGGAAGAAATGCCCATAAACCAAACACACACACAGTGATTTCCCCGCCTTCATTTTCCTTTTGAATACTTGCATCCACATTCGACCAACCAAATTTGCAAAAAATACGGTGTCACTTCCCTCACTCTACCCTAAAATACATTTCTAAAATAAGAAATTCAACAAAACAGAATGCTTTATTTTCCTATCACATACAACAAAAACACTACAATACAATCCAGGCCCAATGGTACCTCACTAACTATGTTCCTGCCAATGCTAATTAGAAAACGCTTCCAGCTTTTGCAGTTTTCCAGTATTCTCACGAAAAGCACTTGCACATTTTGTCAGTGATACAGAAAATTTCATGATGTTATTTTCTTTTAAGCAGCTTTATTTTCTATTAAGCAGCTTCCTTAATCATGCAAGGAAGAGT
>VZTL01028084.1:36624-89566 GCA_013400535.1 Scopus umbretta | reverse complement strand
GGGGGTGGCGGACATGGCGGCGGCGGCGGCGCTCGGCGCTCTCGGGCGGGTTACAAAAGCAAGTTGCGGAACCCCGGGGAGGTGTTCAGGCTGCGCGTCGGGCGGCCGGTGCTCTTGTCCCAGGGAGGGCTCGTTTACCCGGTGTGCACTAAGCCAGCCTTCAGGCGCTGAGACACTTCCCGTCTTTCATTCCTGCGCGGGGGTGGGTGCTAGGCCGCCGTTCCACAAAGCCAGCACACCCGCCACAGTCTTCTCTACTTTTTATACGTTACCATTAACATCCCGCACCTATCCGCTACACAGTCACTAAATTGGCTATTAGCTGGTTCGCATTCCCTTCGCAGAGACGTAAAGGCACCGGCTGATTTTAACTTGCTATGCACGCTCAAGGAGAAGGGGGGGGGTTAGTCTCTTTAGTTTCTATTTGAGTCAGCGGTCGCCGTCTTCCCCCTGCCAGAATTGCCTTTCTCCTAACTTCCTCCTTGGCGGATCTTGAGTAACTCTTCACGCCTTACTCATCAAGACGACGGTACGTCACCTTGCCCCCTGTTCCTGGACCGTTGGTTAGCTACATCGGTGACCCTAGCAAGCTATTAAGCAACCAAAAACATAGGTAGCGTAGGGCTCTACAACGGGCATTCTACAGCAGCATCAGTTGCGCATAACAATTTCCCCCTTTGAGACTTACCGAAGTTTTTAATTCTTCAACAAGTCTCACTCCTATCCCTAATGACCAATATATGAGATCGAGACACTTGTCTAGTGATCAAACCCCTTAACCATCCAAACATGACACAAACAATTATCATAACTACTGCAAAAATAATCACATTCTGTAATAAGCTTTGTAGCCATCCTGTCAAGGAGAATCCAAAACCATGTAAAATCTTATTAACCACCCCGTTTCCATTGCCTCTCTCAAATCACGACCAGACTTTGCCACTTGCTGAGTAACTTTGAGTTGCCTTTCTAAATTTCCAGTCACATTTGGAATATGCATGTTTATCATCATTTAATTTTAAATACCTGCACACACCATGTTCATGCAACAGTAACAAATCCAGGGCTAGATGATTTTGAAGAGTCATTCGTGAGGTAGCTTGTAATTGCACATTTAGATCATGCAAACCAATCTTAGTAGCATTTGCTAGCACTTCGATTTGTCCTGTCAAATTATGCAACCAGATTCCTAAAAGAGGTAATCCCTAGGCTAAATATTGATTCTAATACCCATCCCACGGTTGTCTCTGTTGAAGGGTGTTGCCGCGGATCTGCATGAGAATGCTTAACTCTTCCCCATATTTCAGGAGCTAAAGGTTGTTTCCTCCATAAAGGACATCAAGTTAACATTCCCAAAGTATGCAACCCATACCGTATGCCCTATAGGAAGGACAACTTCCCATTCACAATTTATAACTTTGTCTTTAATCATCGTCCCTGTCCAAGTATCTTTTATTGCCGTTGAATAATTTTGACAGAAACACCCCCATCTAAGAGCTCTAGCTAATGGTCCTGTTCTTTGAAGTTCAGATGCATTTGCTCAGCAGTTGTAAACTCGAGTACAATTCCAATTATAAGCTTCAGGAACCTCCATTCTATTTTCTGATAAATTTGAAGGGGAAATGATTTTCTTCATCTTTTCTTTTGATTGTTCTCCTGTCCAGTCAATAACACCAAAAAGTCAGTTGCATATATGCCATTCCCCTTCCTCTGCAGTCTTCCAAACAGAGGGGAACTGCATTCCCCAAGGGAATGGAGCACCAGGTCCAGCTTCCTTAATGGCTCCTGGCTGATGTGTTTCGTTAATGTGCCAACACATGTTTTTTGACTCGTCTGCCAAAACTTTCCATCACCCTAGTCCAAATACCCTTTCCACCATCAGACACCCCTGGGATCTTGCTCCAGGATTGGAAAACAAAGGCAACGCCACATCTCCCACCGGTGACCGTGCCGGTAATGCACAGGGCCGCAGAGACCACGGCGCCACACTGGTGACAAGTCATCTTTATTCAGGCAGTGGCAGATTTTAGCATGAAATAACACCCGACAGAAGTGTCCCCTACTGACACACGGCCTTCTCTCACCCTTGCATGTTATAGACTATTAGCAATAAGCTGCTTGCTTTCTTCATCGATTCATAAAATAAAATCATCCATTTCCTCCCTATTTGCCTTAAAATACCCTATTTTTTAATACAAAAAAATACTAAAAACATTTAATGAAAATAGATAAAACATACAAATCACAGCACTCATCTTCCTCTACAGAAAGGAAAAATCGCCTTCAAAGAAAATTTAAAAATCCCTAGAAGTTACATCTGTTGACTGGGAAACGGCCACCTGAAGGAAGGGGCGAGCTTTGTCGGGGCAGCGTCTTAAAACTGGGTGACTGCGTGGCATTTCCCCCGTCCAAGCAGCCCACCCCATTGCCGACACCCCCCCGGCAGAGCCCCCGTTCGGACAGGGAGAGCGAGGCACGCCACGAAGGCGCTGCAGCCGGGAGGAGAAGGCAGGAGTCTGGCCCTCGGCGGGGGAGCACGCTTGCTTTTGGCTGGGGAGAGGAGGCACGGGTCTTCCTACTGCAAGAAGCTGTGTGCAGGCTGAGGAATGTGCCTGAAGGTAACGACTTTCAGCAGACTGGTATTTCATCTTGTTCTCACTTTCTTGATTTTAGCATTCAGAAATTCATACACAGTCAGTCATTCCCTTTTCCTATGCCCACTTTCCCCAGCCTGCGCTCTCCTCTTACACCTGAGGAACCGGGTAAGATGCACAAGCCGCGAGACCACACATATTCTTGCCACGTTCAATAAGGAAATACCTAAAAAGAGAAAGAAATGCGTATGAGTGAATGTTCCCTTCTCCAGCAGAATCAGCAGGACAGACACCGGCGTAAGGCAACTGCTCTCATGTGCAAGCTCCTTTCTCATGCCAGCGTGAGGAGCCAATGCCTGCGACAGAGCTGTTAGGGCCAGCAGTTAGCCAGGCAATGCTATTCCCCGTCCCCCTTCGACCACAAACTAGCAGAGTTAGCACCTGGCTCTAAAAAATTTCACTTGCAGCTAGAAATACTTGCGGAGCTGGAGTGAAAACTCACTGCCAGCACAACCCGTTCTTCTCTGGCCACGTAACCACGGAGGAGGCACGGTGCTCTCCTGGCACCAGGCGAACCGGCGGTACGGTGGCTCTGCGCACGCTGGCCAAGCCCCAGGTGACAACAGCAGGTCTACTGATATAAGGGTCTGCTCTAACTGGTCACCCCCAGACTGGTTTGCGGAGCCACGTCTCCTTCACTGCCGAGGCTGGGACGATTTCCCCTGCTTCTTCCCAGAGGACGAAACAGCTGCGAAATTTCAGCTTGAGAGCATAAGGGCGACCTGGGGGCTGATGAGGGGGGTGGAATCCCACGCACGTCACTGTCCTTTTACCAGGTGCAGGGAGACTGTGGTGGGCCTGGTAGCGTTGGGACCTCCTTACCCCTCCATGCCCCACAGCGGGCCCCAGGAGTTCTTCACAATCCAGTAAGGAGTCCCATTTTCTTCTCCATACCCCACAGCAAGGACAGCATGGTTCACCTTATCAGGGGTGTGCTCACATCGTGGGCTGCAAAGACAAGGAAATATAATGCAGATTTGTTACATGACAAACCAGCCTACAATTGACTGTGGATTAGCCCGCGTTCTTGATTGCGCTCCAACTGCAAAAAATGGATACTCTGAACTTCCAGTTGTGGAGAGGAGGGAGGGAAGCCAAGAAAAGGAGATACTGATTATTACCGGCCATATCTGAAGTCAGAGCGATAGGCTACAGGGACCTTTGATCTGAGCACCTGGTCCAGCCTTTTGTTCAGAATTAACACCAACATTGTCACACACAAATGAGCTACAATGAAAAAAGTGAGCAAAGAATTTTTTCCAATGAAAACCAGAAGCTCTTAGTGCATCCCAGTAATGGTTTGTTCTGCCCCAAAGTTCAGCAGTACTGTTCTGCATTTTGTTCAGGGAACAGTGCAGTCCTCAGTGTAAATACACATTTCTTTGTATTTCCTCTGAATTTCCAGCTTTTAAATTGCACTTGATGGAAGTTGCTGCCTGTGATATAAAACAAGACAATACAAGGTACAAGCTCCCATCTCTAGAGCACCTATTTTTAAACATTTTCAAACTGCAGATAACTAAAAGATCAATAATCCCCACAACAGACTTACTTTTCCTGAATCTGTTAACAGTTGGTCTGGGGAGCGAAGGCTGAAACCACTGGAGCATCAATTACTTCTTACACTCTGACTTTAAATCTACCTTAGACTATAAATCCACAAGGTAAATTTACTTGGCGTGTTTCTCCAACTGGAATCTTACTGCAAAGTTATCTCGACCATCTGCCTGTTGCTGGCAGTTAACTTTGAGATTACTGTCTGTATTGCAACAGCAAAGCCACTCGAATTCATGGTGCTGCCTGCTCTTTCCCTTGCTGCTCCTTGGGGCAGATCACTCATGCTTAGACTCTTAGTTTAATTTTCCCTGCAGTTCTACGTGACTGAGGATTCATTACTCTCAAGTATTTTTCTAGTTCTCTCCAGACATGCGCTTTTGCCATTTCTTGCCTAGTAGAAATCTATCCTGCCGCTGTTAGCTTCCATACTCTTCCAAAATATAATAATCATCCTTTTAAGTAGTTTTTTGCCTTGGCTGTAGAGCTGACACAACACTTGAGACCTTCTCCTGCCAGGTCACTTACGTCTCAAACTAATTCTTCATCTCTGCTACTTTTCTTACACGTCCAGCTGCAGAGAGGGATTGGCACGAGGTGCTCAGGGACCTGCCTGCCCTGCGGAGAACAGCGACGCAGGGGCCCCCGCCTTAATAACGCAACTTGCAAACCTACCAGCTCAGGCGTAGGGCAGCGTGAAGGCAGCGACGCCGCTCACCACCACCCCTCCAAGGTCTAGCACTGGAAGAGCTGCCCAAGTCCCACGGAAACTTACTGCGGTTAGGGCTCACCCTAAGTAAACCAGACACGTTCAGCTGCAGCGCCCGGGCTGACCCCGCCGCCATCCACAGCTCACGCACACAGACGCGCGCATCAGCCCTGGGACGGGCTTCCCCCAGCTCTGCGGCAGGGCTGCAGGAGGATCTCCCGAGCTCACTGACTCGCCGAGTTTCGTCCCAGGTACAGTCTGGTCTTCAGCTTGGACTGGCTCCTCGCAGTAAATTGGCTGCAAGCACACCGTTCCCTCTTCCCTGTGCTGTGCTCTCATCCCCCCGGGAAATCAGTGTAACAAGGCTCAGCTGACTTATGTTTGCTATCTTCTGTTTAAAAGAAAACGCAAGAATGCAGTCCAGTGTCCGTGTCCAGTGCCTCAAAGCAGGAGAAATGGGGATGCGAGTGATTCCAGCCCTACGCCTTCTCCTCACCCTCACCTCCCAGGTTCGGAAATACTCACTTTGAATAGACTCCTTTTCTGTAGTGCATGAAGTTTTCCGTCACCTCAAACGCAAAGCTCACCGGGTTGTGCTTCCCCACAGCTTCTACCATGCCGTCCTCGTCATACTGCAAGAAGAGGATCCCAGTGTCGTTTATCTCCTGATCACGCTGGGACCATTCAGGATTCCCAGACCAGCAGTCAGAGCACAGTGGGGATGGCTGACCCTGGCTCTCTGCTTGCAGACGAGGAAACAAGAGCTGCTTGCATTGAAAGACAAGAACCAAGACTTTCTTACAGTCTGGAGGTGCACCCACTGTGGAAAGCAGGCAGAGACCTAGTGCCTGTATTTTGACTGCAGCACTTCATTGGTGCCACCTTCCGAAAAGGGCGTCAGCGGCGCGCAGGAGAGGAGGAGCGTGCACGCCAGCAGCTCGCTCCGCTACAAAGAGCAAGCAGGCTGCAGCTTGCACTGCAGAGCCCCGGTGCACCTCGGGGCATCCGAGCACTTTCCAGGTCAGGCTTGGCACAACCCTGGAAGTTTGGAAACATAACCCTTGCGGCCTCACCTGCGTGATGTTGATAACATCCTTGACAAACGCAATAGCCTTCTCTGGCTGGAACTTGCACGTGCCGTTCTGGGCAGACAGAAAGGAACCGGTGTTAGAGCCTGCTCTGGGCCCTGCTCTGCCGCTGCAGAAACGCACCCGAGCTGCGCTGGAAATACCTCGGCCCGGTATGGGTAGGTGTCCTCCCCCATGAGCCCGTTGTTATACAGTATGTATTCGAAGGCTTGGCTTGGCAGGCCCCTGCAAGACAACACAGCCAGAATGCAGATCAATTAGGACGGTAACGCTGCAGCTTCTGCAGAGCAAAGCCATCAACCTTCCCCCGCAGTCCTACAGACTGTTTCCGCAAAGTCGGGGGAAAGGGAAGGACAGTGTGTATCCCAGACCCTCTAGAGGCATAAACTCCAGCCCGGTCCTGCAACACCTCCCTCTCTGGGACTCCTGGCCTAGCCCATCGTGCTGTTTGGCACAGTCCTACACAGGCACGGGAAGACCTCATTCTCAGGGGTGCCTAACCCCTGGGGGAAAACACCAGCGCAGGAGCCCCGGAAGGCACAAGGCCACCTCGCCCACGCAGCACCAACCGTGCCAGCTCAGCTCTGCAGCCTTGCACACTGAAAGGTGTTTTTCCGTGGCTTCTGCCCAGCCTGGCTGGGGTCCCCAGCTACGCAGCACGGGGGAGGACAGGGACCCACATCTTCAGCAAGCAGCTGCTTCCTTCCCCGGCCACCTCCGGGGAGCACATCTCGCAGGAGGAAGAAAAGGGGAGCGTGATCAGAGCGTGCTCACAAGGGGAGGACTAAGGAGGAGTCAGGAGAAAAATAAAAAGCACCAGGAGTGGTTCTGCCTAGCTCTCTGAACATTCCTCAGGGACCGCTTGTCTTACAGAAAACGTAAGATTTCAGAAAGTTTCACTTTCTGCCTTCTCTAGCAATGCAAGTAGGAGTTTACCAAAGGGGAAGCACAGGTTTCTACGGATTTCTTAAAGCACAGCGAGATGCATGTGACCGACGAGCAGAGCAACAGATAAAACCCCTTGTTTTCCCTGAGCACGTTAGAGCCTAGCTACATAGCACCCGTGACTGCGATGTCAGAAGGCATTGCGGCAAAACAATTATCAGAAGAAAAACTAATAAACAAGAGGAAGGACAGAGGTTAGGAAACGCTGGAGATTTAGTGAAACATTCTAACCTCTACCTCTAGGGAGGGTGAAATTAAAATAAGCAAACCAAACCCAACCCACAACCATTTTCCCTGACACGTCTCAGCCAAGGGGAAACAAAAACCATTCCAAGATCTGGAAGGATCCCGACACTAGATCTTGAGGAAGGCTGTCAATCACAGAACACAAGATACTCTTACTTCTATTCTTTATTACTTTATATTACTTACCCACTGCAGCCGTGGTTGTTAAAAGCCTGAGCGCAATCAACTAACTGTTGTTCCGCCTGCAGAGAAGTTTTTTGAGTCAGTATATATTCAACACCTGCGTTTGGAATAAGCGAGACAAAATGCAACCCACGTGGCAGGCCACCAAGGAGCGCTGGCTTTACCCATACAGCTGGCTGTTCACCCTCTGTGAGCTGGAATCACCCGGCTGAACGGCTCCACGTCCCAAGGAGCAGGATGAGGAAGACGTGGAGCCGGCAGCACAGGATGCTCCAGCTGCAAGAGGCATTCCTCTTCACGCATGGCGGGACACAGTCCCACCCGCGGGAGCGCTGGCCAAGATCTCTTCCAAAGGTCAAGTTTGTTTTTACACTTATACCCAACCCTCAGCTATTCTGATAAGTCATATAAGTGGCTACTGTCTTTCTGGTTCTTCGAGAATATAAATCCTCTAGGAGTTTAAAAATAAACAGTCTCACAACGTGCTGCTCGCCGCAAGCTGTTTTGCAGCCAGGAGCTCCTGCTGGCTGGCAGCACCAGACATGGCTCTAGCTAACCACGCCTGCTCCCAGCAGCAAGGACCCGTCAGCCTCCAGCCTCTCCGGTTTCATCCTGCTCCGAAAAGGGCTCTGCCCAAGCCCGGGGCAGTGGGACACTCAGGCCCGGAGTCGGGATGGCGACAGGCACAGCCTCAGGCACGGAGAGCTCCCGGCCACACTGCCCCACGCCGCCCCAGCAGTGTTGCTCGCCTTGCAAAGAGCTGCAAGGGGTCTGCAGGACTGGGGGTGCCTGCCACAGCCGCAGGCAGCCATGTACAGCTGGACTCAGAACAAGCAGCTGGCGGCTGTCCCAGACAGGAGCGCGTTGGCCCCGTCAGCAGCCCTGATGGATAACCAGAGGCAGGACTTGCCATCAGCACACGGGAAAGGAAAATCTCTTACCAGAGAGAGGAGCTTTCCCGTCGCAATGGCAATAGCAGACTCCAAACACCCCGTCGTGGAAAAGGTCCAGCAGCTCCCACAGGGGCCCTGCGTCAGGAACCGAAGAGGAACTGCTCCGTAACGTGCTGCGGGGTCACTGGCCTCCCCAAAACACCCGGGCTGGGGCAGAAGGGCACGCCAGGAGCACAGCGCTTCCACTCTCCACCAGCAGCCAGGCTTTGCCTTCCGCTTGTCCCCTGCCCAAGGCTGCCGCAACCACCCCCAGCCACCCTTGCCCCGGCCGTGGAGGGGCCCTGCGGGCATGCACACCCCAGCCCTCCTCCCAGCCCTCCTCCTCCCGGCACGGTGCCCTGCCTGTAGCGGTTAGCCCCTCTCCCAGCCCGCTCCTGGTGCATCACCGATGACGACACGCACTCCTCACCTGGTTTTTCACGGGCGTCACGTAATTTCCCTTCTTCCTCCAGTCGATGGACTCGGGATACGGCCCGGAGCTGCGCAGGAAATTCCCCTTCGTAGCCGAGCAGTTCTGCAAGCGGGGCGGGAGGGCTGCGGCAAGCCGCCGTGCCGGGGGACGGCGACCCACGGACGGCCGCCCTTCCCGGGGCGGAGGGAGCGGTGACCGCCACGCTGCGTGTGCAGCCCCGGCCCGCTGCACGGCGGCCGCTACAGCCGGGGAGACCTGGGCCAGCCCTGGAAGAGCACTACCAGCCCACACCCCCGGCGGCGGTGCCCGAGCTGCTCGGGGAGCTCCTAACTCCCCAAACAGCCGGATCAGGCCTTAGGTCCCCCCCCTAAAAATACAGATCAACCTGCAAAGCTGAAAGCAGAAGCGGCAGTTCAGCCAGCGCCCGGGCGAGGCGGCGGCTGACAGCTGGGACGGAAGGGGATGGGGGGCTTCACCTCGCTCTTGCCGCGGCTCCGGCGGGACAGGGCCCTGCGCTTGGCAAAGCGCGTTTCGGGCAGCACGGCGATGGGGTGCAGCATGGCGCAGAGCCCCCCGCGGCTCGGGGCCCGCCGTCCTGCCGGGCCCCCTCCTCCCCGCCGGCGGCACGCTCCCCTCGCTTACCTGCGGCTCTCTCCACAGGTACAGTTTCTGAAATTCGGCGAAGGTCAGGTCCGAAAACTGGTTCAGGCTCACTAGAAGGGGGAGGGAACGGGCACGTTTCGCTCGCTCGGGATCAGGGCTCCAAGCGAGGGGAGGAGCGGGCCGGGGGCCGGGAAGCGGCTCCTACTCTGGAAGCTGTGGTTGCCGGCGTTGTGCTCGTCGATCTGCCTCTTGTTGCCGAGGAAGACGCGCAGCCTGCGGGCGTACTCGCCCGGGCCGTACCGCCGGTTGTTCTGCGGGGGCAGAGCCCATCAGCCGCGCACCGCCATCCCGAGGGGACCCGGCCCGGCCCTGCGCGCCGCGGCGGAGGCGCCCCCGCAGCCTTACCTGCAGCATCCAGGCCTTGAACTGCAGCTCCTCTGCGGGAGAGAGCGGGAGGGCGTCAGCGGCTCCGCGGGCCCGGCTCCCCCGCCGCCTCCCCGGCCCGGCCGCGGGCCCNGTCCCGTCCCCGCGGGCGGGGCAGTGCCTGCGGGTGCGGCGTGGTCCCGCCGATAAAACCATCACGAGTCCCGGTTCACCCTGAGATAGAATAGATTTATTAGCAAGAGGTAATCAGGAAACATATATTTTTACAAAAAAATGGAAATATTTTTCCAAACAAGCTGTAAGTTGAAATAGTTTTAGGGCTTGAAAGAGAATTCTCATACCACGAGGTATTGCTTACAGCAAAAGTGTTCTGGTTGTCAGAGTGGAGCATGCCTGCCACTGTAAAGTTAAACTGTGTTTATATACTGTACAATGTAAAAAATACATGGTAATATTCACAGAATAAGCACTACATTACTATATTCCTGCTAGAAGGTGGTTAGACAGGATTACAGTATATGTAATAAAAACACTCGGTCATCTGTTTCTAATTCTACATCATGTTACTCATAGTGGTCACAAGGCATACGGATCCACAGCATATCAACAGAAGCTTGTCATGAGCCGCACGCAGCGAGGAGAGCCAAAGGGACGTGCCCACCCCGCCGGCCGGGGAGGGACGGGACCGCGGCCGAGGGCCCGGCGGCGGCAGGCAGAGCCAGGGGGGCAGCTTCCCACCCCCGGGATGAGCTCCGGCGCGCTCTCCTCCCGCGCCCTGCCGAGTTTCCCCGGGGACGTGGCTGCCGATACCGCCCGGGCGAGGGAGAGCCGCTGCCTGCTGCCCCGGGGGGGAACGCGCGGGATCGCCTCCCCGACCGCCGGCCCCCTCCAGAAGAACAAATGACAAAAAAAACCAAAAACCCAAAAAAACGAACATCATTGAAAAGAAACGGGGGCTCCAGCAAAGTGCCGACGCGTGACACCTTAAACGATGCGGGAAATCCTACGCGAGGTCTACTGCGGCCTACGAGCGAGGTGCGCTTGGAGAAGCACGAACGTGGAAGTCACTCCAGGGCGTCCAACAGAAACAAACAGATATATACAGTATGGTATAGCGTGTGTACACGAGCAGCCGCCGGCCACTGCTCCGGGCTCAGGAAGGCAGTTTGGGCTCTATTCGCAGAGAAGCTTCGTAAAGCGTTTCTTCGTCCATCACAAACGACTGGTCCAGCAGGTACTGCGTCACCTGGAAGAACGAGAGCCAAACCGTTAGCAGGCAGGACTCGCCTCTGCTGCAGCCGGTGACAGATGCAGAAACGAGGACACGATAAAGGCCCGAGCGGTATGCGACAAGCCGCAGCGAAGCGCCTGCAGTTCCCGCCAACCGACACGGGCATGGCATGTGCTTATCTCGTCCCAGGATTGCAAAGTCTTGCCTAGTCCTCAGCTGCTCTTCTGTTTTTCTCACTTAGTTTTCCTCTCTGCTACTATTTTATCAGCCACAAAGTTCTCTCCTGTTGAGAACACAAAATCCTGGTAATTAAGGCACCGCGTAAGCGGAGAACGACATTATTGCCGCGGGAATGCTGCTGACAGGGCAGGACATCTGCTCCGGTGCTAACAGAAAATCTGCTCGTCATTCCTGGCAGATTTTTCCCAAACTACTTTTTGGCCTTGTTAGCAACGTGGTGTGCGCGGCTGATGCCAAAAACGGGCACAGCCCATGCCGGGGCAAGGCACTGCGCCTGGGGTTCAGCGCCGGCCGGTGCGAGGAGCAGCCAGCAGCAGAATCTTTGCCCGGGAGCGCCGGCAGCGCAGGCGGAGCTTTATCCCATCGCCCACAAGAGCACCCGGGAGCGTCTCTACGGCTCTATCCCACCTCTGCAGGGAGACAGGGCAATGCACGGCCAGGCACGGCACCACCCGCGCGACCCCTCCCCGCTGCGCTTGGCGTTGGCTGTCTTCAGCCGGGTTTCTCGGGGCGGTGGGCTGCTTTCACCGATGCTGATCTTCCTCCTGAGCAGGAGAGGCCGGGAGGAGGCAGGGGTTACCGGGGGTGCCCGCTTGGGAAAAGGCTGCGGCGTGAGGCCAGCCCCGGGCAGGTACCAACGGTGCGGAGGGCAGGGCTGGGGCTGCCCGGAGCTGCGGAGGCCGAAATCAGAGCCCGCGGCTCGCCGACCTCTGCCAGCCCAGCCAGGGGCCATGGTCCAGAAGGACTGGGGCTGCTCCTGCCACCACACATGGAAACTGGCGTCATCGGAGGGCAGTTTGGCCCGGCCTGATCACCACCAACACGGCAGCCGGGGCACCGGGTACGTTCAACAGACGCCTGCGGGGCAGCGGCACTGTTCCGGGAGGGTTTGCTGCTTCTGGTGAAAAGCAAGTGGCGGAGATGGCGGACACCCCCCCCAGCAACCAGCCCAGTTCCTGGGTGGCTCTGCGGTGCTGCGGCAGAGGAAGTGCGAGGGCGGCTGAGACCGTGCAACTCGCCACACGTCTGGGGCCACCACGAGGAGAAGGCCACCCAGCACCAGGCTGCAGGGGGGAGCGGGACACGCTCTGCTCCCAGCCCACACCCCCAGCCTGGGGAGGGGCTGCTGCCCCAGAATAGCTATTTCTCAGCATCTCCAGGGCGGGCTCTGCCGGTGCCGGGATAACTCCGCTGCACGCAGGCTGCTGGGAGCAACCCGCCGGAGGTCCCAGGAGAATGCAGAGTCTGGCCCTGCTCCGTGCAAAGCCTGCTGCAGGGAAAGGGGGGCACTGAGGGAGGGGCAGCCTCTGCCCCAGGGCCCGGCAAGGAGCTGTGCATGCATTTTGTAAACACACAGAGCAGCCCCAGGAGCACTCTGGCCATCCGCCACGCTGCCCACACCCTGCCCTACGGCTGTCGCATCCCGGCGTAGCTGCTGCCTACGCCTCCGCTGCAGCATCCTGGGGGAGGCACGGGGGAGCCTGCTGCAGCCCCTGCAGCCACCCTCCGTCCCCTGCGCCGCTGCCGACAGCCCCCGGCAAAGCACAGGCACGGCTCCCGGCGCAGAGGCACCGGCCACGCTCCTGCTGCAGCAGGCAGGCAGCACAGGGCAAGGGAGGACAGGGCGTGAGGGCAGCGGTCCCAGGAGCCACCGACTCTTGTTACTCATTCCCATGGAAGGGCCCCATGGATGGGGAAAGGTACAGCTGTTTGTTCCACCTCCAGGTAAAACACGAGCTCTGGCTGAGTTCAAGTCCTGGAGCTGCTCTCCCGCAGGACGGGGACCTCCAACAGCAAGACCCACGCCCGCGCTCTCGCAGCGCACACGTCTCTGCCTCAGCCGACATTTGCCCAAAAGCGGCTCACAGCGGAAGACGGCTCCGTCCCCAGCGCCCACCCGCTCCCTGGGAGCCCTTCCAGGCGGCTCCCTTGCCACACTGCCCAGCTCGGCAAGACCGTGACGGGCTGCTGCCCCCCGTGCCCACAATCGCGGCAGCTTGCAGAAAGAACCAGAAAGAAACAGCAGTGCTGTTTGCTGGGAAGAAACGGCAGCAAAACTAGGGACAGGCAGGGACAGCGCTGACTTGCTCTGGCCAAGGCTCAGGCGGTGAGAGGCTGCAACCTTTTGCTCTGCCATCGATGCTGTGCAGGCATTTTATGGTGTGGGTGGCACGAGGGGCACCAGAGCAGGGAGGTCGCTACCCATCTCCTGTGCCTGTCCCCTCCGTTCTGCCTCGCCTGACACCAGCCTCCCGCACCTGCGCTGGTTCTGTTAGCATTTTGGTGTTAAATTTCTTACAGAAGCATCATTATCTTCCCTGAAGGAGCTGCCAGAAATTGAAGGCTGCTTAGACACTGCAGTTGGAGTGGGAGACGAAGAGAGGGAGCGTGTGGCTCTCGGGACAAGGCCGTACCTTAGGCTGGTGCTCAATCTTGTAGGAGGTTTGCTGGAACTGGCGGATCTCTCTTATGATGTGTGAAATCTGTCCGGAGATAAAACACAGAAGCTGTTTACGGCACAGCCATCACCACCGGCACCGCGTCCCAGCACCTGGGAGGGTGACGGGCAGCCGGTGGAGCGCACTCCACCCGCACCTTTCAACCACAGCACGATGCAAAGGGCTGCTTTGTTGCTTCCAGACACATCCCTTACCAGGGACAACCCCGGCTGTGTGCACGCATGCAGAGGCGCACGTGTGGCCGGCTGGTGCTGTGTGGATGATGGCCGGCACCGCAGCACCGCGCCGCATCGCTCCAACCCGGGCCCCGCACACCCGCTGCAGCGGGGCTGGGAGACTCACCATCCTCATTTTGGAGAAGTTCACCAGGCCGTCCTCGGTGTAATTCGGGGTCCCCTCCTCGATGAACGCCAGGTCGGTCAGGTACATTCCCAGGTAGGGGACGCATGGAGGGTCACAACTTTGGGAGGAAACCAGAAACAAATAAGAAAGAAAACTGCCTTACTCTGGGGTGTCGGAGCGAGGACAGGGGTCGGACTCTACAGTTAGCAGAATTTGAAGGATTCTTCCCAATATACAGAAGCCCTAGACGAAAGCCTCTCCCAGGAAGGCTGCTGGCCTCCTGGGCCGCATCCTGCAGCCGCCGTCCCTGCAGGCAGGGCCGGACAAACACGAGCTGTGGCCGTGCCCCGCACGAAGCCGCGGGCTGCCGGAGGCGAGCTGGGGGCAGCTTCGGCAGAGACCTTTCCAAGCCTCCCCTGCCGGCCTCGGCCCCCGCAGCCAGCGAGACCCCCGCCAAGAGCCCGAGGTCAGTGCAGGCGCTGGGCTTGCCCCCCGCTCGTCACCCCACGCCCCAGCCCAGTCCCCCGGGGAAAATCACCGTGCGCTGCCGATGGGACACGGCCCGCGGGCGTCTGCCGTGCACGGAAGCCCATGGGGATGCACCAGCTCCAGGGCAGCTCAGCACCCCCCTCCCCACGGCAGCGGGCTCCTCGACTGCGGGACCAAGTGAACACCGAGTAACGACGACTTGGGGAGCCTGAGTGCTGGCAGAGAAGCCCGATGCCGTCTCCGGCAGGGCGCGGGGCTGGCTGCTATCGCAGCACTGCCAGCTCTCTGCTGTGCGATGCTCTCACCCCGGAGCCACCCCGGCGTGCTGCCAATAGGGTCCACGCTAGCTGGAGTGACATGCACTGGCTGGTGGGAGACGGCAGCTAAATATGGTACACTTTGGGGTTTGCTATGAGTCTGTAAGGCGAGGGGGGAAAGATGGTCTGCCCCTTTGCAATCCCTTTTATTCACGTCTTTCCACCCCGCTGCTCAAAGGAGCAGCTCATTGCTCGGGATTGCTTTGCAAGCCACTGCCCTGTGCTTGCTAAACAAGACGCACATTCGCGCGGGCTCTCAAATGATCTTGTGAGCAGAGCCCCAGCCCGCAGCGTGGGAGCTGGGGTGGGATCCAGGTCCCCGGCCACCGCGGGGGCCCCGTGCCAGCCGTCAGCAGCCCCCTCGCAGCAGCAGCCGCAGGAGGAGGATCGTCGTTCACTCACTTTTTCAGTGCCTCCCTCAGGTTCTTGAACCTGCCCTCCGACGACACCAGCTTTTGTAGCTTATCGATCAGAGCCTTCGTCTGCAAGAGACACAAAGTGCCGCCTGGAGAAGGCCCTGGAAGAAACCCCCGTCCCCACGGCCGGGGGGGGTGAAGCCTGCGGAGCCGCAGGGTCGCTCCCATCCCGCCCTGCCCGCAGCAGCCACCGAGGCACGTCACCCCCGTCCAGCTGCTCGACGCTTGTGCAGGTACAAAGTCTGCCCTGGCCGTTACACCCGGCTCCTGGCGACATCCAGAGGAGCTGAGCAAGCACTTGAAAGCAAAGTTCCTCCACCACATAATAAAGACAAGCTATGCACTGGTTTCCTTCCCCTGCCACCCACCTTTGCCTTCACCAGTGCCTGTTTTAATTTACAGGTTTATCACTTTGCGGAAAAGAAGATGGTGTTTCAGATTCAGAGGAGCCCACACAGCGGTTCTGGCTCAGCAGCCCCCAAACTCCGTCAGGCTCTGCACCGTGCAGGTACAAGCTATTTCTGTACCAAGTAACTCAACACAAGAATTCATTTTGCTCATGCATAATTGGTCCGAGAAGCCCAGAAAACCAGTTTAAAGAAGCATCTGTGTGTGTGTGTGCATACAGCTACAATGACTCTTTAAAAAAGGTTTCTTTAGCTGCAGATCTGACCTGCAGGATGAATAAACCCAACAGCAGCGCAGGGTCTGAGCTGCTTGCACACCACCTCCCTCCTGGGAAAGACTTACAAAAACCTTACTCCATTTTCTGTTTTTTCAACGTGTGTGTCTTATGTCATGCCAACACCATCACACCCAGCCCATCAAACCCTCTCCTGCTTCCCCAGAAGAGGGTCAGCCCCCTGCCCCTACCTGCTTGGAGACCTTGAGCCAGGTTTTCTTCAGGCGGAAGATGGCACTGCGGTTGAGGGAGGAGGTGATCTCCAGCACCGCGTTGTAGTTGTGCAGGCACCTGCAGATGTCCGCCACCGCCACCCACTTCTCGATGGCGCTCACCCGTGCGTTGATCTCCTCGTTCCGGAGGATCTCCGACGCTATCAAGTTACTGACCTTTGGGGAGACACCGGTCCCAGCCCACACGTCAGGAGGACTTTGGGCAACAGCTATGCACCCTCCAGCCTTGCAGCATTTTTTAAAAAGATTTCCCTTCGCTGCAGTAGCCACTGCAGGAGCAACTGCACCAGGAGATGCTCCACCTGCAATGGATCTCCCAAGGCACGTAACATCCATGGAGCACGGCTGGGGGCAGATAAAGCTCGTACATCCCAGTCCCTGGCTAAGGCTGGCAGCAGGTTGGCCACGCTGCCTCGCCTCTGCCCGTCTCCCCATCCCCTGCCGTGGCTGCACTTACGTCATTGAAGTGTTTTGTGTTCTTCATGATGTAAGGAGTCCTTTCGTTCTTCTCAAGCTTCATCCAACCTTGCCCAAAGAACTCTCTGCAAACAACAACATCCACATCAACATTTAGTTCCTGTTTTTCTGGGACACCCAAGCCCTGCAAGCTCCACTGCACCCACATGGGATGGAGATGCCGGGGCCTTCGCCCCCCACGCTGCTGGAAAGGGGACCGCAGGGATGCACTTGAAAGTGTGATGGACACGGGAGGGTCTCCCTGAGCCGGTCACCCCAGGGACACCAGCAGATAAGCCACGGGGTCAGGCCTCAAATCTGGGCTCAAGCCCAGCCTGGGCTACCTGCAGAGCAGTCGGCAGCCGGGAAGGGTTTGCACCCTCTGGGTTTAGCCCGGGCCAGGCTGGCTGTGGGGGAGCAGGCGGCCGCAGAGCCCTGGGTGACCAGAACACCCTTTCCTCACTCGTGGGGCTCACTCACTCATATGGGATCTTCTTGAAGACCAGGTGATCCAGCAGCGTCAGCTGTTCTGCGATTTCCAGGGCCGAGTGGTTTTCAAAAGGTTCTGCTTTGACTCCCTCAGCCTGAGCAACAAAGGCAATGGCGAGGGCTCGTTGGTTAAGAGCATAGTAAGATTTTTTACATTTCATGCACATAAAATCAAAGCAGCAGTTGTCTCCAATACCACGAAATCCACTGAGTGCAACAGCCCTGCTCCCACAAGCGGCCCCAGAGAGCTCACATGGCAGAGGGGAGCTGGGCCGTGTCCCCGGTCCCGAGCGGGGACAAAAGCCAAAGGCTTTTCCTCATTGGAGCCGGCATGCGTGGTGCTGCGCTGGTCCAACGGTCCAAGGGCACCGCATCCCACATCCCGCCAGCACTGAGAAGTGCCAGCTTCACACAGCCCTGCGAACCCGACGGTGTTAATTACTTTATCATCTGAGCACATGTACAAACACAAAATTAACTAATCTTCTCTATTTAAGTAATTAGGTGCCAGCCATGGAACAGATCCCCGCACACCGACTTCTGCAACCGCTGCCTTTTTGCTCTACGTCTGCTTAATTCATAAAGCACCAGGGGATCCCAACCGGAGCGGTGCTGCCGAGCCCTTGCCCTGCACCCGGCTTCCCCTGCCCGGCAGCCCGGCCAGCCTCGCCAGCACTGCTCCACCAGCACCCACGGGGTCGGCAGCTCCTGGAACCCTGCTGCCGCTTGGGATGGCTCTTCCAACGGATGTCCAGAAAAGCAGGAGAACGCGGACACCCCCGTCCCCACTGCCTGGCTCTGGTTGAGCAGCGCTTGCAGGCACGGGGGGACTCGGGGGTGCCCCCCGCTCGGAGCCACCCGGGCTGACAGCGAGACCCCCCAGCCCCGGACCTGCACGAAGCGTGCACGGACTTCACTGCGCTTCACCACAAACACAGCCCGAACTCAGGGCTCTCCCAGCAGGGAATTGTCTAAAAACCTGCCCCAGCATCCCTCCGCCTGGAAAGGAGCAGCAGCGTCTCTCCTGTCCAGGGCCCAGGAGAGGGGACGTAGCAGCTCCCAGCACAGCGAGGTGCATAGGGAAGAGGGGCCAGGCTGGCGTCGTGCCGGGTCGGAGCAGTGCGGTCGGGAACCGTGGGCGGCTCTGGGGACGGAGCAGCACGGGCCGAGGTGCGAAGCGCAGCGCGTAGGGTGGCAGGCACAGGGTGGGTGCGGGCGCTCTGCACTGCCTGCAGTCCGGCCAGCTACTCCGACAGACAGCCTGGACCCTCCTCGCTGCCCTCCCCAGCACCGCCTGGAAGCAAACAGCAAATGGCACGGCCCTGTCCCTGCTTTGCTCGGGGATGCCACACCGAAACACGAACTGCCACGTTGCAACATTCCCTAGCCGGAGCCAGTGGCGCAAGGGGGCCACGCTGCGGGTGGCTGGGGGTGCAGGCGATGCCGTGGGCCAGCTGAGCCCCCTGCTCTGGGGCGCTGCTTCGCCCTGAGAAAAGGCATCACCTCCCTCCAGCGCCCCTGCAAGGCAGGCGTTTTGGAAAAGCAGGGTGGCTCCAGGCACCCACGGGTGAGCCGGCTGCAGGAACCGTCCCAGGAAGCATGAGTTAACAGGCCGTTGCAAAATCCCCTCCTGGCCAGCAGGAAGGCGGTTGCGAAAGTGGTTCCCCGGGGAGCAAAGAGCAGCTGGGCTTCCTCTGCAGCAGCGCAAGGGCCCATGGAGGGGCTGCGGGAGGGTGGGTGCAGGCTGCAGGAGGGTGCAGGCTGCGGGGGCACAGCCTGCCAGAGCATGGGGTGCTGCTGACAGCAAACACTGGGTGGGCAAGTGGCACTGGTGGCACCGGCAGGCTCCGAGCACCCTGGAGGACACCCTGGCCGAGGGTTCAGCACACGGCGCGACGCACACCCCCAGCTCACGAGGAGGGGCCTGGGGGAGCCACAACCCCATCGCCCCAATGTGCGCCCCAAAACCCAGGGCGCTCTCGTGTCCCCACTGCACCTCTGACCGCAGGCCACTGCTGCTCAGCTGCTCAACTGAGGGGCAGACCGAAACCCTCTGGTTTTGTTTGTCTTCCCTTCTTCAAAGGAAGTTTCCAGCACCGGTGGTTGCAGACAAAAGTTTAAAAAAAAACAAAACCCGAGGGCTCAACCACTCCAGAAGCCAGCTGGCAGACCCAGGGGACCGAGCCGCTGTTGTTCCAGGTGCACCAGGCCAATCTAAAGTGGCTCTTGTTTTTTTCTGGGAGCAGACTTTGTTTTTTTTTTTAATGCAGGAAGGCGGCAAATGCACTGCAGCCACCCTGCAGTGGTTTTAAATCCATTGCGCATTCCCAGGGCTCTGATCCCACGGGAGCAGCCTGATGCCAGCTGCGCCAGCACCCGTCACTTGGAACCGGCGCATGGCAGCACTGGCGCAGGTTTGGGGACACAGAGGACACGGTGGAAACCCAAGGGGTTTTCCTGCGTCCCTCGGGCAGGCACTGGCAGCAGCAGGCAGGCACGTCTCCGTGCCCACTCCAGCTGTCCTGCTGACGGTGCAGGAGGACTAAACAGCCGGTGGGCTGGATTAGTGTTGCCTCTGCCTGTGACAGATCCAGCTGTGCTCGCAGCTGGCCCCGTCCCCAGAAAACCTTTCCCTGCTTTGTAGCCATACGCCTGGACAGCAGGCTTCGAGAACCACTCGCACAGCGATCTTTAGCTGTTCCTCTACCACCACGCTGAGCTACCAGGCAGAGCGATGAAGGGAAGGGGTATATACCATCTGTACGACCTCCTCCAGGGTTATCTGATTGTCTCCTGGATCCTCCTGCGTCAGGGTCCTACGGCATGAAAAGACAGCGTTACTTTAGCTGGGAAAGCATCAGACCTGCACGACTCTGATGGGGCTGCAGCACGACTTTGTGGTTTCTCACAGAGTAAACACTTGGCGTGCATTAGAACGCTTCTAAGTCTCATTTCCCATTTCAACGAGAAAAACCCCCTTAACCGAGGCCACAGCTGGCCCTGCAAGCAGGGTCAGGGATGGGGGTCACACCTCGCCCACGGCCCCTCATCAGGTCCCGACGTGCTGGGGGGAGACAGACGCACCCAGCACTGCCCATCTTCCTCCTCCTCGGCACCTCCCAAGCCCCAGGCCCTGAGCGGGGGCACAGCCCCCCTGGAGACCTCATGCCCCTGCTCATCCTGGGTGGGGGGGAGCGGGAAGCGGCCGCTCAGAGCTGGGCACAGCATCCAGGAAAAGCAACCTCCCACCCACGGCCCTTCACCTTATGATGTTGGCAGCTGCTTTCCTCTCCTGGGTCAGGAGCTCGGGATCGTGAATAACCTCCTCCAGAAAGCCGATCACTCTGAACTTCAGCTCCTCGTTGGTTTCAAAGTCCTGCCAAAGCCGGCACAGTCAGTGTTAATGCGCTATAACGAGAGTAACAGCAGCTCCCAGCAGCTCCGCTCCCTGCCCAAGCCAAGGCCAAGACCCATGGCCCTGCAGCGCCAGCGTGGTGGCTGCCTGGCCGAGGGCAGAGGCCGCGCTCCCCTGCGCAATCCCAGCCCCCGGTGCCCAGCAAACGGGAACCGGCCAGGAAGGCACCAGGCTCGTTTTGTACCGTTGCATTGGCATCACCCGGCCTGGGAGAGGCGCCGGGGGCTTCCCAGTGCCCACCAGTAGGGCACCGCTCCCAGTGCCCCCAGCAACCAGCGGCCAGGAGGGACAGGGACAGCAAGGAAAGCCTCCCAGTGTCCTAACCCTGACCCCAGCCTGAAACCCCTAACAGGAATCCAGCCCAGCTACTCCACTTCCACCGAGCCCAGCTGGGGGGATGGCCGCGGACCCCAGCTCCCCTCCTTTGCACACCCCCAGGGCAAACACTGCAACACACGCCTGGTCCCCGCTCTGTGCCAGGGGCTCCCAGCTCCCCTGCTTCATAGTGTTCACCTCCTCTCCATGTCCACTCATTTGCTTGATTAAAATAAAAAATGCCAAATCGTCTTTCCAGCTGGAGCCTGGCTGAGCCTCCTGGCACGCAGCTGAATTCACGCCGGTGGGGAAGGAGGGTCCCCGTGGCACCCACCCCTGCCTGGTCCCCGCCACCCACCTGCGAGTGTTTGGAGACCCAGTGCCGCAGCACGTTGAGGACCCTGTTGGTGGCCGCTCTCCGGATCACAAACTCCTTGTCTCCGTTCCGCTGGTCCGTCGGAAAGCCTGAAACTGCCAGCAACCCCTTAGCACAGCTACAGCTCCGTCGGGAATCGCTTATGGATATTTTCAGCACTGCTGGAAGGAGCAGCCCCATCTTCCCAAGCGTGCCTAAGCTGCCTCTTAAACGCAAGCGCCAGGGAGGCTCGGTGTTTGTTACAAGGCAGCAGGGTGCTCAGCTGCGGGCGCGAAGGCTTCAGCTGCCTGCAACTTGCACGTTCCTCGGGCAGCCCCCGCGCTCAGGAACCCCGGGACCACAGCCCGGAGCGGGGGCTGCCTCCCAGCCAGGGTGCTCCTGGAGGGCAACCCAGCCGATGGAAAGGGGCACCATGAAAACGTGTCCCCGCTCTCTCAGCAGCCCGGGGCAAGGTACCTGCGCTGGCGAGGGACATCCTGCGGTACTTCTCCTTGGTGGGAGTCCCCTCGTTGGCTCCCGCCGTGGCGATGGCGAACGCAGAGGCTGCGGACAGGGCGCTGCGGGTGCTGTCGAGCTCCCGGCAGGACGTCATGACCATGCCATTGTTGTAAGAAAACAATGAGAAATCTGGGAGGAGAAGAAAACCAACACCACTCCGGCCGCTGCCACAGCCCCAGCCAGGTCCCCTCCTGCACCCCTGGGCTCCCTCCCCAGCCCCCCAGCACTCGGGCAGTCTCCCCGAGTCGGGGCACGCTGGGAAGGGGGCTCATGGAGGTGGTGGGCGCAGACAGCCAACGCGGGGCTGCTCCCCACGGAGAACTGGCTTCCACCCCTCCAGGGCTGGGGCAAAGGAGACGGGCAGGTTTGGATGGCACCAGACCGCAAGAATTTATCCAGCACAGCTTTAGCAGGAATTAAGCCAACGGGATGCTACAGACAGTGTTAGGATAGCTAGGGGAGACCCGAGCAGATAAATCGATGCTTGATGCCAGTCCAGGCTCACATCTCGAGCAGCGTAACGTGCTCTTAACACACCAGATCAGCCCCGGGAGGGGAGGAGAGGGGTGAGAAGACCCGGTAAGATGTGCAGACCAGGTCAGCAATACGGGCCAGAGAGTTAGGCATTTCCCTGTCCCCTTACAGGAAAATAAAGGGTAAACTCCTGCTCCTTCTCACATCTGCTTCAGTTTTACGCCTGCACCTTTAGCAGCTCTGCGTGACCAGGTTCAAGGGCAACGCGCAGCCCTGAGCGACCCCCAAGCGCGACAGGTCTTGGCTCACTTGTTACCTGATGAATTTTTGCACTTGACGGACTTAGGAGTCGTTGGAGATTTTGTTGGGGAAGCTTCAGCTTCTGCTTCATCGCTCTGGTTGGGATCCGTGTCCGACTCTTCCCTGACAGATACGTCTGAGCCTGGGAGGAACAGGGAACCCAGTTACCATCACCGCTGGACACGCGCATGTCGCAGCTGCATTTTAGCTCTTCCAGATTTTCCTGAAGTTTGAATCATTCCAGCTGGGCACCAAGTACAGCAACCAAGTACAGAAAAGGTACAGAATCCTGCAATTACTTTGGGTTTTTTGGGGGGTGGGGGGTGGTTTGGGTGGGTTTTTTGGTTTGTTTCTACAACTTAGCTTTCAGACAGCACACAACCCACAGGAGGCAGGAGCTCTCCGTGCTGCGCATGCCGCATGCATTGCCAGCTCGGAGGCTCTGCCTGGGGCTGGCGACGGTGAGCTGGACCACGGGCTTGCTCCGGCCCATGCACGGCAATGGGGTGGGATGCAGTACCTCCCTCCCACGACACAGGCGCTGGGAAATCACCCAGCGCAGGGCTGCAGGAGGAGCTGGGGCAGCCTGTCCCCCGGCCTCCGGCTGGGCTGCCCTCTGCCCTCCCCTACGGCTACCCCGCAGACCGGCTTCGCCCCTCTCGGAGCCCCTGCTTGGGCACCAGGGTGCAGAAGGTGCTCACACGACCCGCAGCAAGGGAGCGGATAACGTTGAGGTGCAAACACGGAGGCTGCAGCCTGCTCCTGTTTTCCTTAAAGACGGGGAAACTGCTAGCACTGCCGGAGTGGCGCACACAGCCTTGCTTGCACAGGGGTCCAGCCCTGAGGCAGCCGCCCCACCGCTGGCGGGTCCCAGCTCGGGGTGCCGAGTGTGATCCCCGAGCACTGGGCTGGTCGCTGTGCTGCGGCTGGGGAGCGCAGCTCAGCCTGTAGCCCCAAACACCACGGCAAGTGCTAAAGCCAGAGGGCCCCTGGGGTCTCCACTGCCAAACAGCTCCAGCGGGGCTATGGCCATGGCTCAAAGCCGTGGCCGGGCACGTCGGCGCAGGGAGGCAGAGGGATGCTCAATGGGGCGATGACCTGCAGTCTTTGCAGTGTTTTACTCACCTGCCTCCAGC
This sequence comes from Scopus umbretta, assembly GCA_013400535.1. Classification (NCBI taxonomy): domain Eukaryota; kingdom Metazoa; phylum Chordata; class Aves; order Pelecaniformes; family Scopidae; genus Scopus; species Scopus umbretta. Next base: position 65,967 of record VZTL01028084.1, on the reverse strand, counting down.
TCTCTTCCCCCAATACGCTGGTGCTGAGCCTCCTGGAGGCCACACCACACGAGCCACTGCATCACCGGGAGCACCACCACTGCCACCACCACTGCCACCACCATGACTGCCACTGGTCTCCCCAGTGCACGGGGGCTGCTGCGTGCCTGCTCACGGGGCAGGGGCTCCCTGCGCCCACCCCTCACCAGCACACAGCCAGGCCGCCTGGGGCTGGGCTGCTGCAAAGCCCCCGGGCACAGTGTGCCCGATCCCCCGCACGTGTCCCTGTGTCCCCCACAGAGCGCCCACCAAAACCAGCCCCCTCCCTGCCGGCTGCCTGGGCTGGACGCCCACCCGCATGCAAACCCACAGCAACTTACTTTGCTTGCTTGGCAGTGACTCCTCTTGCTTTTCTGAGGCTGCCTCTCCTTCGTCAGGGATTTTATTGGGATAGTTACTGGACACGTACAGTTTGTTTATGTCCAGGGTGGTCTTACTGAAGGGAGCCATGGAGGAGTACATGCTTGCATAGCCGTTGGAGGAGCAGCTCAGAGCAGCCAGGTCCAGCGCTTTCCCTCCTGTGATGATGGGGATGTTGAGGGAGAGCTTCCTCCGCCGACTGGGGGACGAGGACTTGGTGATGGAGAGGGGGGGAGGCGAGGAGAACTTGCGGTTGGCTCGGGGGGACTTGGGGGGCTCGCCGTACAGCAGCTTGTTGTTCTGGCTGTTTGCAAACAGGAGTTCCAGGGACCTTGGCGGAGAGACAGGGAAAGGCTGAGCTCGCCCCTACGCTGCCTGAGAGGTCGTGGAGATCCCCACCAGCAGCTCCAGCAGCGCTGGGTCTCCGGGGCATCCCCCTGGGCACAGCAGAGCCAGCGCGAGCCCCTGCCACCCCGCTCCCACCGCTCAACCCTCCCCAGAGCGGGGACACCCACAGAGCTCGGGTTCATCTGCTTCCCCGATTTGTGGGTATCACAGTTCATGGGACCAGGTGAAACAGCCCTGGAGTGGTACCAGGGCCAGGCAGGCCTGGGGAGTAGAGGACTGACTTGGGACAGAAGAGGGGATGGAGGAGCGATGCTGCAGCCCCCCACAAACTCTGCCGGTTCTTTAGGGGCAGGACAGGTCACCGGCACGGGCACTGCGGCAATGCCGCGTGCAGCCTCACCGTGCAGGGATGGCACTGATCGGCTTCTTGTAGATCGTGATGAGCTTGTCGAGGACGACCAGGGCAGTGGTGAAGACGCGGTACGAATGCAGGAACGTGTTCAGAAAGTCAATGCTCAGGAACCGCAGGTCCGTCAGCCTCTCCAGGAGCCGTTCCACGCTTGCATAGCGGATCTGCAGGACCTTGCAGGAATTCATCGTTTTACTGAACCTAATGTCAACATCATCACAATACAAGCTGGCATCAGACCTGCAGAGAAACAAGATATCTGTGGTTCCAGCCTGGAACAAAACCAAGAGCTGCTCCACGCAAGCAGCTTCCCCCTGAGACGTGCCGGGACCACAGAAAGCGGTACAGGTCCTCAGCAGCGAAAGAGTCTCGTTCGTATGGGGTGTCCCTATGTAGAACACAGGCAGGAATATTCCCTGGGGAAAGCTAGGAAATCCACACCCCAGAATGGGTGGAAACATTGCACAGTGCTCAACCGGCAGAGGTCTGTGCAAAAAACATGAAATGACAGACTGTCCCTGGGGGACACCCACGAACCAAGACCCTTCCCCGTGCGTGACAGCAGGCCCGCTGCAGCGCGGGCGGTCGATGCGGCGGGGACACCCCCGACGCTGCCCCGTCCCACCGGCCGTGCCCAGCCCTCCTCGTGCCGCAGGTGTCCCTCCTTGGGCCGGGGCAGCCCTTGCACCCCAGCACCCAGCACGCACAGAGCCTGCAGCCCTCTGCGCCCCTCTCTTCCAGGGTTTTACCCCCCCACACCCCTTTTGTATTATTATTTTTTTCTCTGAGCTCTCCCCTTCAACTTTCCCACCTCCCTGAGCACAGTGCCACACAAACCTCCTCTCCCAGTTAATTAGTGCGCCTAATCACCACCCTGGGAACAGCACAGCCAAGTGCCTGAGCCCACGGGAATGCCACTGGGCTCCTGGGGCTTTCAGCAGCGTTTGGCTGCTGTGGGAGCTGTGCCATGGGGCCAGGCAGAGCCCAGCGCTCTCCGCAGTGCCCGGCCACGACAGCACTCACTTGATCATCTGGGGGACAGTGACCTTGGAGTTCTCCTCGAAGGCGTTCATCATGAGGCCGTTGCAGCGGATGTTGTCCACGCACTGGAAGAGACACGGGTGGGAGGTGGGAGAAGGCAGCGGCGGCAAAGACGGCCCCGCTGCCCACCGGGCTTGGACGTGCCACAGGAGAGCCCGAGTTTGGTCTCATCCAGACAAGACACATCCTTGCTAGCTGCATCCACCATGCATGACAGGAGACTACGGCTGGGACTGCACAGCTGGGAAGGGCAAGAGCTTCTGCCTGAAAACAGAAGCGTCAAGATCACGCTCCTGCATCCCCGTTCTGGGGGAAGCATCATCCAGAGCTGCTCCCCAGCTCTGCCACTGTGGACCTGGCCCAGGCTAAGGGTGTGCTGGCAGACACAAAGGCATTGTGAGAGTTGCCAGAAACCCCTTCTCATCCTGTACTGCTGTAGTTAAAACTCCCTTCCCAGCCTGCGCTTCCGGATGCTCTCGGAGGGAGACCCAGCAAGCAGCAGAGTGACACGGTCCCTTCCCTGCTGGCTCACCAGCGAGGGCTTTGCTGGGCAGGAGCAAGGGCTGGAGGCCCCCATGCAGGCAGGATGGGCCCCAGCCCCTGCAGAGAGTGGGATCAGGAGCTGCCACCTCCCTGCGTGGGGCCAGGCCCCAGCTCCTGCCCACGGCTCTCCCTGGGGACTGATGCTCAGCAAGGGGACGCAGGCAAGGACGTGGTACAACAGAGGTGGCCAGGAGACAAGCCCTATTTAAGCAATAGCTTTTTCTCTTCCTCCCACCTGGGAAAAAGTATCTCCAAAGTCATTTGTACCAAGCACATGAAGAGCAGGTGTAAATCACTACCACGTGTCTGAGTCAGGGGAGGAATCCGAACCACACATCTACATGTGCAGGCAGAGCATGGACAGGCAGACCCGGCTCCCACCTGCTGCAGCTTTGTCACCTTCCTCCTCCACCTCTTCCTCTTCGAGCTACCAGACACCAGAAAGCTAATGGCGATGGCTGGGCTCTTGGTGCACCCCAGCTCCAAGTCACCCTTTTCATGGAACCACTCTCCCTGGGTGCCCAAGGCTTGGTGGTCCACCCATGCTGTTCATACCAGCCCAGATGCAGCAAGACCTCAGCCTGCGGCAGGTCCCGAGCACCCCGATAGCGCCGGGAAAGCACCCAGGGTGCACGCCCAGCCGGGTGCTACCGCCGCAGCCCCAGCCTGAGGGCAGGCAGCAGAACTGCAGCTGCACAGCGAACGCCAAGTGTTAATTCTGGGTGCCCAAAGCCACCGCTGCAGCCTGCACAGGGGTAGCCGAGCAGGAATCCCGCGGGGGCTGCTTGTCCCTGGGGACTGTGTGCCCCGACACCTCCTCCCTGCCGGCTCTGTCCTACCTGGCTGATGTCACTGGTCCAGGCAGCCTTCTCCTGCCTGGATGAGGCCACAAGGATGACTGTAAAAGATGAGGAATCTTTCGGCTCCACCACGATTTTGAAGTCAAGATGGTCGATGTCTTGCCCCGATGCTTTTGCTTTGGAATAGAAAAACCACACACAGTGATTGTGAAAAGATTTCCCCACCCCTCTCCCCCAGCATAGGTTTTATTAACGTTTTGAAGAGTTTGTTGCGTTTTTCAAGTTCTCTGCGGTGAGGACGCGATAGGTTTGCTGGGCAAAGGCTCCATGTTTTCAAATAAAGTCTGCACGCCACGAGCGCAGCGCGGCCTCGCTGCTGGGGCCCTGGCGCCACATGCCAGGGGAGAACCCAGCTCCCGGCACGTGTTAGAAGACTCGTAATGAGGACAAGAGAAAGGAGCCCGTGGGGTTTTTTTTCACAAGTCTGCAGTTAAGCAGGCAAACTGAGCACGTCCAGCATCTTTGCCTTTTTCCACTTGCTAGCATCGAGCTGTGACGCTCACTGCCTGCCTCAGGAAGGTCAGATTTGCATAAATGAGCATCTGTTTGCTTCACAGTAAATCATTTACTTAATTAAATCCAGCCAGTAGATCATGACTTCCGTGAATCCATTCAGCATCTGAATTTGCTCCAACTCTGCTGCAGTTTGTTTTACGCAGACGGATGGCAGCGATGTCCAGGAGGACACCACGTCTGCGACGTGGGATGCCGGCAGCGCTGACCACGCTGCCATCCGTCCCCAGCCGCGGAACACGGCCACTGCCTCCAGCCTGGAACAACACTGCCGGGGCCGGCAGCAACCTTGTGCCAAGGCTCTGGCATTAAGTGCAGCCTCCAGCAGGACCAGCACCCCCGCCACCCGCAACTGCCTGCGGTGCGCAGCAGGAGACGGCCTGCCGTGCTGGTGGTGCCGGCAACCCCAGCGAAGAGGGTCCTGGAGTAGCTGTGACACTGCTTTTTGAGATGCCCCTGTCTGCTCAGCGCCCGCTGGGACAGACCTAAGCCAACCCCCCCAGCCCACACCCACGGGTAGGGGCTGAGCAGGGCCCTGGGCATGGCATGGGGCAGGGGCACCTACCGTCCTCGTCGGTGCTCTCCTGCTCCTCTACCAGCGTGCAGTCGATGAGGGAGATCACGCCGTTCTGCAGGGGCAAGAGTCGGGGCTCAGCGGCAGCATCCCCACCCCGGGTGGCTGGGGGCTGCCCTGGCCCCCCACCTCGCGTCGCAGCCCACCGCCGCGGGGACGGGGCGATGCCGCCGAGGATTTCGGCATGGCTGCATGCAGCCGGCGAAGCGTCTGCTTTCACTGGGAAAAAAAGTCCTTACTGGCTGCTGGGATATCGCGGTTTTCCTTGTATAACTGATCAACTCATTTGTTTATACATTATTTAATAGGAGCTTTAAATCAAATTTTCCAAAAGTCTGTTGTTGTAATTATCAACTCTTTGCCACGGACTGTAATTTTTCAGGCTGATAATTTAATGCCAGTAATGAGCAATTTCTGTAAGATTCTTGCTCAGTTAACTGTAAAACTTCCACCAACAAGAGCGTGAGTCTTGGGAGCAGACTGGAGGAGACTGTGAGTGTTATGTACAAACCTAGGCTGTAATTTAACTTTCTCACTGTATAGATTGTCAAGGATTCTGCTACAAATCAGGAAAACTTCTTTTATCAAGAACTTGCAGTTTCTCATCTTTGCCCGTGACTCAGAGCTCCGCACATCCCTGACAAGGCGTCTGGACCATGCAAAATCAATCCGACCGACCACCTGCTCTCAGCCCAGCATCCCCCGCAGGCTGCAGCCAGGGGAGGGCAAGGTGGTCCCCGGACCAGCCGGTGTCGCCAAGAGAGCCCAGCCACCTCGGGCTGCAGCAGTGCCAGCCTCTGCCCCCTCCCCGGGCAGGAGCCCGTGCCCCGGCACCCCGGGGAGCAGCACCAGCTCCAAGCCCTGCAGCCGCCAGACCCTTCGCTGGGGGCTGCCGAGCCCCCCCTGCCCTCCGCACCTTGGTCAGATGCAGCTTGCCTCCGGAGCCCCTGGTGCAGATGATCAAGTGCTTGGAGAAGAGGAAGCACTGCCGCTCGCCCTCCTTCTTCAGCGAGAGGGAGCCCAGCCGCCCCCGCGTGATCTTCCCTTTCTCCGACATCGGCACTTGGATGAGGGACCCTGCGGAGGGGAAGGACCCGTCCCTGGCATCGGCATCGGGAGCAGCTTTGAAGGCACAGTCCTTGGGAGCGGGGCATCGCGGCGTGCCCGGAGCGGGGCAGTGGCAAGCACGTCCCCAAGCGCCAGGGCTGGGACTGGGGCCGGCCCCGTGAGCCACCGGCTGTGCGGGTCACCAGGGCCCAGAGACCGGGCAAGCAGCAGCCACGGCCCACCACCCACCCTTGCACCCACAGCACGTGGGTGCTCCTCCAGGACCGAGCGTGCCCAGGAGGTGAAGGTGCATCCCGCTACTTCTCCGGTGGTAGGAAATCAGTAACAGCTAAAACGCACATTCTGCTCCGCGATGCAATAAAATGCAGTGCCGAGACTGTCTGAAAGGGAGGTGCTTTGGAGCAGAGAAAATTCAGAAACGGGTTATGTTTTAAAATGTCACAGCTCACCAGACCGTGCTGCAGAGGGATGCGATGGCGTGGGGACAGGGGCTGCAGGGCTTTGCCTTAAGTGTGGAGGGGAGAGAGGTTGACACGAACACAGTACCTTGTCTTACAAAAGTCTGGCTGGTGTCCAGCAGAATTTCACACCCTTCGATAATCATCCTCTCTATCGCCAGATTTTTTCGAATATTTTCGGTCTCACTCACTTCATCATGCATTATCCTGAAGGAGGAAGAGGAGAAAATTAGAGCTCGGATGAGATTTGCACTTTTCCCAGCAGATCCCTTTTAACAGACTAGAGGGGCTGCACTAGGGAAGACCAAAACTGAAGGAATATCAAGGGAATTACAGCAGTCATCTGTATGTATACAGACCCAGGAGCTCAGGAGGCAACCTACAACCTTGGACTCTACCTCCAGATTTGTAAATACTGAAACATGAGTGCTTCTTATGCGGACATCACAAAATTCGGGGGTAGTGACGGACAGATCCACCCCATCACCAGTCCCCTCCGATGTCCCTGCTCCTTGAGGAGTGGAAAACGGGATGGAAACTCTTTACGGATCACCTCGGGACCGAGGAGCACTGGTGGGTTTGGTGCCGTTGCAATACGCCGGCACAGGACACACAGAACGCTTTGGTCCGTGGCCTCTGGAGGGAGAGGATCAGAAACGGGGAATCATGGCTAACTCCCGGGTGCTCGCTGCGGAGACTTCAGAGGCGCTCGGGCCCTTCCTGCGTCGCAGCCCCACCAGCACAGCCACGCTAGACAGAGGACAGAGCCAGACCTTCAGAGCCGTCCCAGCCCTTCAAAACTCATGGTTCATCATGAAGGAGCCCTGGAAAACGCAGCCCCTGACCAGAAGCAGCTGGGCTCCCATCCCGCGGGCCCCAGGGACAGATTTGCACAGGAGGGTAGGAGATGGCACTGGAACGTCTCAGCCTTGGAAACACAGAGGAGGGGGGCAATAGGAGGGCAGCTCCTGGCTGAAACAGCGTGGGGCACCTTTGGCGCAGGGCTTTGCTTGCTGCCTGCGCCCGGGCAGCAGGCAGGGTGCACGGGCAGCCAGAGGCACCTGGGCGAGCTCCCCACGACGCCATCCACAGCACCCCCTGCACGAGCAGGCAGATCTCCCTGTGCCAATGGCTCAGGAGGGGTTTCATCCTTGTCAGGGATGACCAACAGGCTCCAAGCAAACCGAGGACCGAGCTTCTCCTGCGCCCCACCTCAGCGGGACAGCACAGCCCCTCCATCATCATCTCCAGCGGCTTCACCGTGCAGGTGCTGTACGAGCACCCAGGCCAGCCCGGTCCCAGCAGCCCCGCACCCTCTCCAACCCCTGCGAGTCAGGGTCTGCCTGCCCCAGCCCCTCTCCCTGCCCAGCAGAAGGGCAGCACGCCACGCCAGCAGCCCGGCCCAGAGCCCCGCCGTCAGCCCGAACCACCTGGGTGCAAGAGCTGCCCCCGGTCCCGCAACCCCAGCTGCCGGGATGGGCAGGGACAGGCTGGGACAGACAGCAGTGGGTCTGACCTGGACAGCTCTTCCAGCTTGGACTTGGCGTAATCCAGGCTGTTCCTCTCCACATGCTCGTGCGGGGTGTGAGCCAGCAGCTCGTGCAGCGTCAGGATGTACCTAGGGATCTGCGGCACAACAGACCGGAGCAGGGAATCAGCCGCAGCGTAGTGCGGGGGGGCGAGCGGGCTGGAGGGGGCACAGAGGACTGCGGGTGCCCACCCTGCGCTGCTGCTGGAACTGCCATGGCCAGGCACACCATGCCTCAGACCCCCTGATCTGGGAGGTTAGGAAAGCTTCAAAGCTCTTCGTGCTAAAACTTAATGAAGAGGGGGAACGGCGCGGGGTTTTGCCCAGGACTCTGCTGTGCCCCATCCATGTCCCTGCAGCACGGAGTAACCGGGGAGCCAGCACCTTCACCCAGAGAGTCCTCCCACAGCACTGACGAGCCCAGCAACGGCCTGAGCATGTCCCAGGAACAGCGTGGGACCACACGGGGTCCAGCCCTGGGGCCATCTTCACCCAGGCTTTGCTTCCCCACCACCCGATGCCTGCTGTGGGGCTGGGGTTTGCACCGCCCAGCCCACGCCGCGCCACCAGCGCTGTGGTGGCATACCTGGGGCCGACCCCAGCGCCAGCGGTCACCTGGAACATGGGGTAGGTCAGGAAGGTCTCCAGGGTCCTCTCCTCGCAGTCGGGCTTGGCCTCATAGTGCTTCAACAGTTTGTCGAAGTCCCGGTTCTGCTTGCAGTGTGCCAGGATCTGCAGGCTGTACTGGTGGTTCCTCACGAACTCCTGGTAGATGTTCAGCATGGGCAGGAGGATGTCGAACAAGTCGGCTGCGAGCAGAGAGGCGGTGGGGAGGTGGGTGTGCTGGTCCAGCCCGCGGCCTGGGGTCCTGGCACAGACCCCCGGCTCATGACCCTCCTCGCCCCCAGGTCTGACCCAGGGCACCCCCCCGGGGCCTCATGCTGCTTGTGCAAGCCCCAGATCTGCCCAGTTTGGGGTTTAGACACCCTGTAGAACCAGCTGAGGGTCTAATGGGACACAGCAATGCTCTTCAGCATCAGCTGTCCTGTGCACGGACCAGCCCACCCCTTCCAAAGCCTGGCAGAACCACGGAATGCAGAAATTGGGTTTCCCCGTTTTTTTTTCTCAGGTCCTCGCCTCCGTGACCAACATGAACAAGTGATGTGCTGTGCCGCGCGTTCCACTGCTGCCACCAGCTAGCCAAACGCCTGTTAAGTTGCACTAGGAGGAGGAATGCAGGCTCAGCTCTACCAGCAAGTGGGAAAGAAACACTCACCCAGCACGAGTGTTGGCCAGCTGGATATCCTTGCCTTCAGGCCTTGGTAAAAGATTTGGTGCAAAAACATGATCGTTTCACTGAAAGATGAACCAAGGGGTGAAAAGTCAGATGAGCAAGTGGCAAATAATGAGTAATTAGATTAAATCACCAGCTCAGAAGGGGAGCAGAGAGCCCTCAGACTGGCTGGGGAGGTGGCTGCCCAAGGTGGGGTGCAGACAGGGTCCCCAGAGGTGCTCAGGGAACGGCGGGTGAGGACAGAGGAGGAGAGGGAAGAACCGAGCAGCCTGAAGCTCCCCTCAGAAGTCAACCCCGAAATGCAGGGGAGCCGAGACCGCAGCACAATCAGCTGCCCCCCGCGCCCGGCCCGGCCCTGCAGAGCAGCACGGGCAGGGGGTCGACAGCGCCATCGGCTCCCCCGTACCCAGCACCCACCCCCCAATGCTGTGCACAACCCCGTCCCCATTAGCTGCAGGAGCGAGTTAGGATTCCCCTTTGCTATTGATTCCGCTCCCCTTGGGAAACTGATGTCTTCTGCTGGTACCTCTCCCTCACTGGCAGCGAGGCACGGGATGTGTTTGACTTCCAGCAGTGGATAAATCACCCTTGCGTTCTCCTGGCCAGGCAGCTCTGCCTCTGCCCTGCCCGGACATGTCCACGTTCCCCAGCCCTGCCTGACCACTCCTGCTGCCCGCTGGGCCAGGCAGAGCAGGAATGGACCAAAGCCTTTGCCGAGGAGGGCACAATGCCGGGCAGAGCTGTGCCGAGCCGGGGCAGCCCCACTCCCGCAGATGGGCGATGCTCAGCAGGCGTGCAGCCCTTCCAGACACCCGTCTGCCTCCCTGCCCCGGCACTGCTGCCCACCCAGGGCGCCCCTGCTCTCCCCAGCCTCGGCAGGACAGCGTGCTCCTGGCTGGAGCTCTGAGCTGGTCCCGGGTCCTCCACTGTTCATTCTCCAAGAGACTCCACGGTGAGGGACCTCCTTCAGATGAGACAAGGCAGAGGAGGGGTGCGTGGGAGCGCACGCTCTGCCTGCACTGGCCCCAGCCAAGGCGCTGGCTTCACACAAGCCCAGATGTGGGGGAAAACTGGAATTTGGGTTCTGCAGTTGGGTTCCATCCCAGCTTCCAGAGCGGGCTGGCACCTGAGGCAGCCCAGGGAGCTCGCAGCAGCAGCACCATGGGCTGCGGAGAGGGCCAGGAGCGAACACCAGGAGCTGCAAGCGCTGCTCCCAGAGATGCTCCTCCACCGCAAGGGATGGGTGACCAGCACCTCCAGGGCCGGCGGTGCTGGCTGGCAAGACATGCCGCTGGTGTCAGTACCATTCACAGACGGAAATGTCGCAGCTGCCGTTAAAGCTGGCATACACTGCTGACACACTTGGCATCACCGTGGCCTCCCTGGGGTCAGCGAGCACCACCTCCCGTCCCCGCCAGCGCCTGGGCACGGCTGCTCTCGGCACACTTTGCGGCGGCTGTGACCCCGTGTCACGGCTGCAGGAGAGGCTAGGCCTGCCCCTCCATACCATCTCCTGTGAGAGCTGCATCCTCCCCGCTTCGCTCACCCATCGTTACCTAAGGGCTGCTATTAAAGTCGAAGCACACCACCCGCCCCACTGCCGGAGCCACGACCTCATACAGACGGGCTCCCCGCAGTCCCGACCCACTACCGAGGCCCTGGAGCATCAGCCCCCATGGCACCTCCTCACGTCTCGGCCAAGCACTCAGCGGGCTCCTTGTGCGGGTGTGCCATGGGGATGGTGAGCTTCCATCCACGGCTTTGGGGGCCAGGCTGCAGGCTCCCAAGGAGCCCCCCAGCACCAAGTGCCCGTTCCCAGGGGAGGGCAGTGGGCTGCAGACACCAACGCCTGCCCGGAGGCTGCCAGCTCCGCCGGGGTGCCACAGAGCTCTTGGAGCCGGGGATGGTGCTCACCTGTTGAGGAATATGCTGCTGACGTCGTCGTGTGTGATGGGAGGCTTCTTGGAGCTGGCCGCCATCCGCAGCGGCCGCAGGAAGTTGTTGACGAGGATGTGGAGCTGCTGGACATACTCGGCCTCCGCCTCCAGCATGCTGAAGACGACCTGGTTCCTCTTGCGCATGCTGTCGGCGTGGGGGGACCTGATGTAGTCCTGGATGATGGTCTTCCACTTCCTCCGGCACAGCCAGCCCCGCAGGAAGCTCTGCACCTGCGAAGGGAGCAGCGGCCGCGTTAGGGTCTGGGCTGACGAGCCAAGCAGGCGCCCTGTGCCCTGCATGGTGCAGGGGCCGTGGCGTTGCAGCGAGGTTTCCCTGGCTCGGTGCCGAGGTGCGCGTGATGGTGTGTTGCTGGTGCTGCTCTGAATCCTCCAGGCTGGGAAACAACCAGTAACTCATTTAAATGCACTTTCTTATTGCAGACAATGTTCTCTTTTCCCTTTTACAGAGATGCACGGAAGACTCCTACGAGAAGCAAGGATCCCATGTTAACTCTCAACCTCCCCTGCCGCAGCCACGACACCGGGCACCTTCCTGCCAGCAGGACTGCGTGGGTACGGAGACTCCCAGCCTGCTGGGTGCTTAGCCCCACCCAGCACCCCCAAATCGCCCGGTGAACTGGGGCACCAAAGGCCCCTGCAGCCAGCGCCTGTCTGCGCACCCAAACATGCAGAGATGTATTAAGACACGTAGAAAAGCTTCCAACCCTTCCTCACGTAAATGAGCATCTGCAGCGCATCCCGGTGGGTGCCCAGCGCTCCGTCCCTGTGTGCGGCCGCTGCCCCAAGCTCGCAGGGTTCAACCCCACGTCCCCTGCCCAGGGCAGTGGGGGCCTGGGGCCGGCGAAAGGCTTTCCCTTTTCCCAGAGGCCGGGTGAGGGCAGGACCCGCTCCCTGCGCAGCGACAGTGCCGGTCCCCTCTGCGGCACTGTGGGGAGGCCAAGGCATCTCTGCGCTTGCCGGTCTCAGGGAATGGCCTGCGGGAGCGGGGCACGTGGCAAGCAGCGTCTGCTGGCGAGCGCGGCTTGCTCTCCCTGAAGTGCCTTATTTGGAGCAGATTTCCTCGCGGGGTCTGTTGCTCCCTGCAGGGATGCTGGTGGAGCAGTGGCTTGTTCTTCGCAAAAATAAAAAGTCATAACCACAGCCACGGGAGGAGCGAGCTGTAAGAGGTGCTATTTGTGCATAAGCAGGCACGGGCAGGGATGCCTCATTCACACGGGGAAAGCAGGGAGCACCCCACGGAGCAAACACAACCAACAGAAGGGTTTCCAGTTTCGCCAAAACACCGTTTCCTCCCAAGAAAACCCCGTTAGCAGAGGCACCTCCTCAGACAACTCCCCCCGGCCATCCGCTCTGCCAGCCCCACACGGAGCGTGCCCACCGCACCCCGCCGAGCACCGGCTCCGGCCCCCGCGCCGCTCACCCGCCACCACCCACCTTCTTGATTTTCTTGATGTCGCTGTCGTCGTCGCTGGGTGCGCTGGTCTGGCCGGCCTGGATGCGCTCGTGGTCCTTGAGCAGGGAGGCGATCTGCAGGTACAAGGCGGGGCGTGAGCGGCTGTTCCGCCCCGGCACATCCCGGGAGCTGAGGACAAACCCTGCTGCCATGCAGCGCTGGGGAACGGCGCACGCCTCCAGCTTAACTACAGATACAGGGACATATTGTGCTGATTCTGTCGTAATGGGAGATTGGTAGAGGGAGCAGATAAAGAAAGGCTGCAGAGCCGTCAGGGCGCTGACGACTCCCTGGCATCCCCAGCACCCACCGAGCACGCTGCAGAGACAGGGACCTGGAAATCCTGCTGGGTACCCAATGCAAACCGCACGCCTGTTTCCTAAGAAAGCCTTCGAGGGCGAGTCGTTAAAAAATGAGTTGGAGAGAAAATGGCAGAAAAATCGCAAGTCATTTGCACCCTAAAACTTGCAGATGGGGACAAACTCTCATCCCGTCACAGCTTTCCAACACAAATTGGAACGAATCTCATTAGCTTCAAGCATTTGAATTTTTACTGCTTCTCGTCTGTACTTTTTCTCACTCCTCTGCTCTTTGCCGTGTCCCTGCCTCCACCGCTGCAACCATTTATAAAGCTACAGGAAAAGGTAGGAAAACAGAAAATGTACCATTCAGAAAATGAAAATTGGGAAAAATGCAATTTGAATTTTGATTTTATAGAAAATAATAAAAATAAGAAAACAACTTCCAAAGAGTACTTTCCAAGAAGTTTTGGAGAGAAAGGAGTTGAGATCTTTTTCTTTTGGAGACTTCTTGCTTGCCAGTGATGCTGGGAACTGACAGCAGCAGTACCTGCCATAGCCGCCAAGCACGCGTTGGTTTCTTGGCGCCTGGACCGTTAGGAAGGAAAGCAAAGGAAAGCTCCCAGGGGCTCAGGTGGAGGCACCGGGGCTGCCCCGGCCCCCAGCATCCCCGCTCTCCCAGCACAGCACCCCCAGCGCTGCCGGCCTCGGCAGCAGCAGCAACCCACAGAGAAAGCAGCCGCGGGCTCGCAGGCACCGATTCAGCTCCTACGCAGCTCTATCGGTTTCGCCCCATTTTATTACAAGGGATTAGATTTTGGAGTTTTTTTCCTCTCCCTGTGCTCTCCTATGGAGCCTCTAGTCACCAAACATCCCGTGCCACCCCTCTGCATTGAAGAGTTTGAGAGCAGTGAATGCATTCCCCGCGCCGACTCCAGACACATCTCAGCCGGGACCCGTGGAATGGGTTTGCCAGTGTTGTGGTTTTAGTTTGGTTTCTTTTTTTTTAAATTGAGTGAGCAAAATTTGCACATTAAAGTAGAAGCTGATTATTTGATCTCTGCTTCAAAGCGTGTGGAAGAGTAAACAAAAAAACCCCAAACTAATGCAAGGTAAAATCAAATGTACCTGAGCACAAGGGACAGGACGGGACGGGCTGCAGCTCTGCCAGGCGTCTCTGATCCCGACCCCTCAGCTAATTTCAGGGTTCACAACACATCTCCCACCTCCCCTAACCAAAAGCTCGTCGGGATGCTCATCGCCCTGCCACCACCGCTCGCCTCCCCTGCCCCTTAGCCCAGCCGTGCTCCCAGGGGAGCGGAGCTCACCCCGACCCAGAGGCTGGACCGGACCCGGGGAGCTCCCAGCCAATGCCGGACCGGGGCCCAAGAGAAACCCCCGCACCGAGCGGGTGCCGGGGGCTGCGGCCGGGGCAGGTTTGGGGTTGATCCTGTTCTATTGGAGAGCACAAATTCAGTGGTGCTGAAACCACCCCTGGGAAAGGCTTGCGGCTCCCCAGTCCCCCAAGACTAAAAGCAGCCTTCAGCGCACTGCCTGTCCCGACTCGTGGTCAGGGGTTGCTATCGACCTGCACTTTTTAACTCAAATATTAAAAATATAAGGAAAACACCACCATAAGGACACGCCAACCCACTCCTGCCCTCGCCATCTCTCCAGTTGCCGCCTCCGTGGCAGTTTTGAGACTGCGACTTACTCAGGGTCGACGTCTCAGCCCGGCAGGCAGCAGGACCTGCTCCTGGCTGCCTCCACCACGAAGCGACTGCCCGACCCTCCCTGCCAGACACAAGGAGGGGGCTGGAGGCAGCACTGGCTTTGGGGTGCCCTACGCCTGCTGGCCCCGCTGCCCGCGGCACTGCCAGCACCAACACCCGCCAGCAGCCGAAACCCACGTGGCAAGAGGGTACCCAGGGCCAGCTGCAGCCCTGCAACGCAGGCAGCCAGGCAGCACAGGGCATACCCATGCTTCCGAGCATCCTCTTCCCCGGGCGCCTTAGAGACACGAGCTTCCCTCGGCACTGTCTGCTGAGTCATTTTTGCATTTTGTTGCTTTTTCTGCTGTAACCCACATCGCGTCACCCTTCCTACAACCCAACAGCACAAACTACTGAACAGCAAACTGCTGTGAGAACTTCTAGGATGAGCTAGGGGCAACAGGTTTTATGGGCTGCTCTCACTGAAGAGACGCTCCCTTCTTAGTGAAGTGGCCGTTTTGTCTATAGCACCACGCACGGTAATTCCCTGATGTACTTGGGTTACGCAGCTTGCACCTGGCAAGCACACCACGCAGCACACAGAGCGGGTCTAATCGAGGTGTCTAGGATGAAAATAAGGACGGTGAAGTGGTAAGACAGGGAGTCTCCATCCCTCCACCACTACCTACTCCCGAACATAAGGGACCAGCTCGCCAGCCCGTTCCCCAGCACTCATGGCTGGAGTAAACCCTTCCCTGCCGCAGCAGCGTCCCGGGACCAGGGACTGCACCGAGCCCTGCACATGCACCGCGCTGGGATGGCGCAGCCGCAGCCACTCGCTGCACGGCTCCTGCAAGAAAGACTTCCAACGAAGGCAATGCCCTTGCTCCTCTCTGCAAGAAAAGGGGCCAGGTTGATGTTGGGAAAACAAAGATAAATACGCCAGCTGCGATGTCCCCCCGTCCCTGCCAGCACGGTGATGCTGCCTGCCCGCCCGCCGCCCATGGGTCACCCTGAGGAGCCGCGGCGCATCTGCGGGGCGACACTGGGCTCTTCACCTCGGCCTTCAGGCGCTCGATCTCGATCTCCCCGTCCTCGATCTGCTGGCGGAGTTGCTTGGCAACAGTCTTCTCCGTTTCCACAATCTGCAGGAGATGGAGGTACTTCTGCATCAGCGCCTCGTGCTCCGTCGCCAGGTTCCTGTAGCTGCAGGCAGACAGGGCCGTGAGCACCCCTCCTCCTGCAGACCCACCGCCACGGCCCCCCCGGGACGTGCACGCAAAATTAGGTGTCTGCATGCTGCAGTTTGCTGTGTGTGGGGGTTTCTCCTTCCCAGCTGTCTATGAGTGGCTCTTGCCCCACTGGCTCGGGGTGCCCGCAGGGTGAATGAACTGGGAGACAGCTCTCACGGTTTGGGATGCTGCTACTCAGAACTGACCGATTTGGAGAGGACTCAGGTTCCCCACGAGTGTGCATATAGAAAGGGTAATGCAAATTTTAAGGAAATGGTAGGAGACAGGAAAAAAAACCAAACCAAAACATGGCCAAGCCTGTCTCACCTACCACATTCCAAAAGTTTAACAAGAAGGGCACTTGTGGCACAAGCTCTTACAAACATCTGCTCTCATTAAGGTGCTGCAGCTGATGATATTCTCTAATCTCCTGCATACACCACTCATCTGCCCCCACTTCTCGCTGCCAGCCCAGAACCCTCCTTTGCCGGACACGCGGCTGTGCTGTGTCAGCTCCTGACCACTCTCCCCTGGGGAACAAGCGGGCTGTGCTAGCATTCCCATGGCACAGAAACGAGAGCCTGGAAGAACCTCCTTCTGATCATTTTGGCTATTCCAGATGAAACCCTTCCCCACGGTCTTTGAACCCAAGAGCAAACCAGGCATCCCTGCAGCACCACACCGGGACAGGCAGCGCCAGCTTGCCAGGTTGGCCACCCTGCACGGGACGGGGACAGGCAGGCACAGAGCTGGGTGGGACGTATCTGAATGCAGCCCTCTGTGCAGCAGAAGGGTCCCCAACAGGGGGCTGGGGGCCAAAAGTGCTCTGCTCTGCCTGCCAGCTCAACGGCTCCCTGCCTGCAGCCCTGCCCGCAGCTCCCCTCGGGCACGGCTTCGCCTCCGACACCCCCCGTCCCCGGGTCTGCGCTGGCGGAGGGCGATACCTGGCGTGAGCTATGGCTGCCACCCACTCGTCGCAGTCCTTGGCATCCTCGGTCCTCAGCTCCAGCGTCTTCTGGTTCTCGTGGTTGAAATTAACGGTAAAGTAATGCTGTGGGAGCAAACACAGGGTGAGGTCGCCACCCGCTCACACAGGGCCATTAGAAAAGCGCTTTATGATCCACCACAGTTCACTTAATTTTAAAAGAAAAAAACATTTTGAAACACCAGGAACATGGCCGAGACATGCTGCCCTCAGCGCTCGGGGAAAAGCAGCTCCTAGCCGGCGAGGCAGCGCAGCCATGCCGCGGGCAAGGACAGGGCTGGGAAATGCTCCGAGGGGAAATCCCTCTGGGCAAACACCAGGCTCCACATAAACCTAAAATCACTGAGGACTGGGAGGCTGCAGGCCTGAGCCCGCAGCGATCACCCTGGGGACATCCCTCACCTGGGGAAAGGGGCGGATAAGCACGGGCATTTAGCCGGACCCTGCACCAGGCTGCCTGCATCCCTGCCTGCGCAGGCAGCGAGCACCCTTGGGCACCAAAACGAAGTCCCACTGCTGCTTGGGGCTTAACGTTGGGCAGAGCCCTGGTCCCACGTGCTCACAGCACTCGAGCCGGGAGGCTCTAATGGGCAACGGTGTGATAGGACTCAGCGCAGGGCTATATTTAGCCTCCCTTGACATTTACAGTATTTGTGCTAATTGTGTGCGGTGGCAGCCCACGTCGGCTGGGGTTTGTGCTGCTCCTGTGCTTTCCTGCAGTCTCCTAGGAAACAGGTACCACGCTGCAATGCCGGATACTGCCCGGAATAACTGGGCTAAAACGAAACCCGCTAGAAAAAGCTCATCCTGACTTTATCTGCTCCTCTGTTAGGTTTAACGAGGCATCTGAATTAACAGGTATATTGGCGAAAATAAAACCCAAACCCAACCTGCAGCAGCCGCTTGCTCCCTGCATTAACCCCTCTGCTCCCCAGGATGGCAGCCAGCGGCGACCGCAGACCCTGGCACGCCGTGAAAACACGGACGGGGACCGCGACGCCGGCAGGAGCTCGCGTGGGCGCCTGCCCCGACGCGGGGCTGCAGGCAGAGACGGGCAATGGAGTGCGATACCAGGGCAAGGCTGGCGGTCACCCGGTGCAGCCGGGCGGCCCAGCACCATCACCACCGCTGTGCTGAACACCGGGGGTACTGCTCACCGCATCTCCCCAAAGCAGGGCTACATCTCCTACCCCTACCCCTCCCAGCTCTCCCCCGTCCTCCCCCTCCCCAGGCATCTTTAACTCTCGTCCCCTTCCCATCCCATCAGGCCCAGGGGTGTTACGGAGAAGGACCTCCAGATGGATGCAGGCGGCTTTCAGTGAAACCAGGATGCAGGGCAGCTGAGGCTTAGCCAGTCGCTGTTCCCGGGTGATGCCAGTGCAGGCAGCATGGGCAGATGGACACCCAACTCCCCCACCCAGCACCAGGCCTACCTAGGGCTCGTGTCTTGCTGGGCGACAGCCTGAGAAACACCCTCTGAGCTTCCCCAGCCTGGCCGGGTCCTGCTGAGGAGAAGGGGGAGCCCAGGGACCCTGTGCTGCCCTGGGGCCATGCCAGAGCCCCCCTTCAGAAACAGCTCGATCGCCTTTGGGGGGCAACTGGTTGTTCCTGCAACCCTGTTGAAGATGCATCTCCTTTACTTCTGCCCAAGATCCTTCAGGTGTGATATCTTTTTATTGCTGATCCTACGGACAAGTTTTCTCCTTATGGAGCCTTCATGGTAAAACACGCCATCGTCCATCTCCCACCCATTCCCCAACCTGCCGCGGCCAGGCTGGCAAGAGCTCCGGGCAGCCAGGCTGGCAGCTCGCCTCTGTCTGTGGGACACTTCTGGAACTGCAGCAGCTCCACAGCCCTTCGCTTCTCACCCCCTTTTCTTCTCCCTCCCACCCCCAAAGGCTTTTATTGGCAACAAGACATCTCTGACAGAAAAGTCACCAGAAATTTTTGGTCTCTGAAACTGTGCTGGCACTTACGCCTCTCTACTTTATGCCCACCTCTCTCACACCCTTTCCCTTGCAAACAGCATTAAAGAGAGCTCAGATTGGCAAGTCTGGAAATCCTCCCCCTTAAACACGGACTCAGGTATATCACCAGCCATGCCAGGGCACTGCCAAGCACTCGCTCCCCAGTCCCGGTGACCTGGCTGCAGGGATGCGAGGGGTGGGAAAGCCCTTTCTCAGCCCCGGTGCCTCCACGAGCTGCCGGTGCCACCGGGACAAACCGTCCCAACGCCGTGACACCCGCATTCACCACCCCACTCTCCACCGATGCCAACAGCCAGAGCTCGGCTGAGTCCCTGCGGGACCAGAAACACAGGGAGATGCCGCTGTGGCTCCCCGAAACTGGTCCCTTCCCGACGGAAGGGGACGGGATGGTGAGCCCTGGTCTGCCTTTCCCGGGCGCTGTGGGTCCTTTGGGGGAAGCCAGGGACGATGCAGCACCCAGGGGTGCTCCCATGGGCGAGCACACCTGCTCAGAGCCCTGCACCCACAGGCAGGACCGGGCATCGCTCCCGGTTAGAGCGCCCTGATCCTACCCAGGGCCCTCTGGAAAAGCAGCACTTCCCGCAGCTTTGGGACTTGTCGGATTTTAAAATAAGGGGTGGCAGGGCCCATGGCCGGGACCGGGACAGGGACCCGGGATAGGCACCCACCCTGCCTCTCCCCTGCTTCGCCCACCAGGTCCATCGAGGCACCTCCCTGACACACCAGCACCAAGAGTGTTTCGTCAGACAGCTTCTGGCTCATCTAATGTCAACCCAGGAACTCCCGAAGGTTTTGCAAATGGCAGTTTCTGTGCTGCCAGCGGCAGAGCCAGATGACTGGAGCCAAAAGCTTCCCACTGGCCGGGGCAGCTCCGGCAGCTGCTGCAAGGCTGCGGCCAGGATGCTTCGGTCCCGACCGCTGCTCCATGTGCAATGAAAAGCTAGTTCCTGCAGGCACACGCACCACAGCTCCCCATGTCACTCTGATTTATCCCCGTACAATACCCAGGAAGTGCGGCGTGCTTGAGAGGAGGAAGTTATTTTCTATTTGAATAATAAAACTCCCACCACCTTTTATCTCCGCCTAAATGATGATCCTTCTCTGCTATCGCAGTGACACATCAAACTCGACAGCCCGGGAGCACCTCCAGAGGCACTCACTGTTGGGGGCCGAGGCTCGGCAGCGGGACAGACCCGGGACCGGCCGCCCACCGGAGCCAGGCGGAGAGCAGGGAGCAGCAGGATCAGCCCCCGCCTCCGGCATCGCCCCACGCCCAGCGTCCCCGGGGCAGTTAGAGCTGCTGGGCCACCCCTGTGTGGTGCAGAGCACGAATTACCCGCAAATTGAGTTTGCTGCTTCTCACGGCCTTTTTTTGCTCATTTAAAGACCTCATTAACTCACAGCCACGGAGGCACTGACACCCCTTACCCAAACCACCTCTCACTCTGCTTCCTGACAAACTAAGCAGACGCAATTGCTTAATTCCCTCGTTACAGGGCATTTTCCAGCTTCCCCCATTTCCGCGGTGCCTTCTGAGCACCGGCTGCGGGATGCACAGCCTGCCGGCACAGCGAGATGCATGGCCGCCCGGCCCCTGGCACTGCGGGGGCTTTATTTCAGGAAACCCCAGGGGGACGCAGCAGTTCTGCCTGAAAGAATGACACGGGACCATTTCAGGTCACAAAGTGAAACATTAAAAAACATACCCAGGGCCAGCCGCAGCCCTGCGACTGTCGCCCGGCTTTTCCTGGGCCCTGCCAGCTGCAGGGAAGGGAAGGTGCTGGCCACCCCGGGGGACAGTCACCGAAGCCCCCGACGGGCAGAGACCCCCTGGCTCGACGAGACACAGCCTGAGATGCCAGAGACCCCCAGGGCCTCTCCTCTCTCCCACCCTAACTCAGGTTCATGGCAAGCCAAGCGCTCAGCTCCCCCTCGCCGCACAGCACTCGGGAGCTGGCGGGAGCCGTATCCATCCTGCAGACCCCGAGCCGCCAAGGCTCACAGGGAGATGGCTGCAAGTGTTTTTCAGCAGAGGCAAACAACACCTTTTGTTTCGGCCTCGGAAACGCCAACGTTTCACAGTAATTCAGCTGGAGGCAGCCACCAGCATGGAGGACTTCAGCTCCAGCAGGTAGTTTGGCAAAGTCCTATACCTGGACGCCAAGTGCTGTTGAGAGAGGTGTTGGGCACCCACAGCTTGAGAGGTGCCGGCAGGAGAGGGCCATGCAATGCCTGCACGGGCAGGGGCGGCTCCTCCAGGGACCCCACAGCCCCTGCCAGCAGCCAGCAGCTCAAAGACCGTTTCCAGCAGTTGCTCCTGGGGTGCCCTGGCCAGCGTGTGCCTGGGGCTCTGCTCAGGGGTGGCCCAGACGGGACAGACCTGGCCCGGCACCCGCCACGGTGCAGGACCCCTGAGCCCACTCCTGAAACTCTGCTCCTTCTGTCACTTTTTCTGCAAAAAATCCCTGGTGCTGGCTTGGTTATTTTTACTGAGAGGAGAGTACAATAGCAAAATGCTGCTCGGGAGCTATTTCTGCTTCCAGAACCTCAACAAACAACTCTGAATTAATGAAGGAGACTACCCGAGTGATTAATGTGCAGGGACTATCTCCACAGAAATATCCTCCCGCGTGTCTGATGTCCCTGGGCTGGCACGGTTAGCGCAGCGATGGCTCTGCCCTCCTGCCATGCCCAGTGCTGGAAGAGCAAAACCTCCTGCGTGTGCACCCCCAGATGTGGGTTCCTGCCGCCCCGGGACACAGGTCCCTGTGCACAGCAAGACATGGGTCCCCGCTGACCCCAAGACGCGGGTCCCTGCATACCCCAAGATGCGCTTTGCCCGCTCCTGTGCCTGTGTCCGTCTGATGCCTGTTCCCACCCACCGCGGCTGGAGTGCTCAGGCTCCTCCATCCTCCACAACCTCAAAAAAAGCCAATGAGACCATTACAGAGCGCATTTGCCATTGTGCTTCGCGGGTTCCCATGCTGGGGTCTTGCTGGGACACAGATCCCGTGTCCCACAGCCACGACAAGTTGCCACGTGGTGTTTCTGTAGGGGGCAAGCTCCCGTAGGGCTCCATGTCCACAGGGAGCCAGGCTGCTCGCTGGGCTCACGGCACACCACGCCAGCGGCTGAACCAGCATCCCCTCCGTGCCCCCGCTGCGCCTGGCTGAGAGCTGCCCAGCCCTCCTGCTCCCCGCTGCGCAGCCGCACGCACCGGGGCTTCGGTCCCCCCATGCCCGCCTGTCCAGCGCCGTCCCGCTCTGCCCACGCGGACCCAACCGATGCCCGGCCATCGGTTCAGTGTCCGGAGGGAACACATGGAGCTACGAGACCGTCCCGGTCTGCCACACCGGGACGTTGCTCTCACCTCCCCTGCCACAGCCTCCAGCACAGCAGGAGCTCCCACACCCCAGGACACCGGGAGCAAAGGGCTGGTGCCGCAGGACCCTCAGGCAGGCACCGACACCGCGGCAAATTTTCCAGTTTGTTGGAGTAAAGCCAGAGAAGGGCAAAGCAGAGCCAGGCCTGCCATAAGCACACCCGCTGCTCTGGTCCAGCTAAGCTCCTGAAGGGTTTTACTTTGCTTCTTGCCTTCTATTAAGTAAAGACATGAATAAATTCAAATAAGCTTTAAAATGACGCATTATTTCCAAAATAGAAGATCAACGTATTCCAGAATTTTTTAAAATTTGGAGCAGGGCATTTTCCAGCCCGAACAGCTTGCCAGACCACTCTGGATGTCGTGACAGACGCGGCCGGGCGCTTTTCCCGCAGACCCTCGCTGGTCACAGACGGCGCCCGGCTCTGCTGCGAAGGGGCCAGCGTGAGAGCGGGGGGGCCAAGACAGAAACAGCCCCAGCAACACCGCCTGCGCAGAAGCGATGACCGTCACCCCTTCCCGCACAGCGCGGTGGCGGCGTGCCGTCGCAGGGGCCTTTCCACCCCGCGGCAGATGCCCCCCGCCGCCCCTCTGCAGGGGGGACGCTCCCCGCCGTGCCGGGGCCGCGCGTGCCCTCCACCCGCCCGTGGCGGAGAGGTATGCAGCTGCCTGTTCATGAAGCTGACGGTTATTGCAGCTGACATAAAGGGCAAGGGAGGAGAATACTCCTGCTCTGGATGGATGAGTCTAAAAATCCACAGCCAGCAATGGCAGCTTTTAACTTCCCTGACCTACATAGCACGTGCTCTGGGAAGACAGGACCTGGGACTGGGATGGAGGAGATGGGTGGCCGGGCAGCTCATTTGCTTGCTGACAATAAGAAAAAATCCCAGAAGCAGAAATCTGTATCCTCTGCTTCAGGACGGACCGTAAGGATGCTCACGCGTGGGCACTGAGCATCAGCCAAGTTGGGCGAGCTTCGCCCACAAGCGGGGCAAACAGCAAGCAGGGGACCCTCTGTAGCGGGAGGCTTCACCACCCTAATTCTTGTGCAGAAACGTTTGCAAAAAAAATAAAAAGATCAATTTTTCCCTCTCTGGCACATTACCCAGCGATGCTGGCAGACAGGCACACAGGCATCGTCGGTACCACGCAGGCAGAGCCACATAGGCGATGCCTACGTGGAACCAGCGATGCCTGCGTGGTATATGCACCGCGAGCCGCCCTCCCGCTCATGGCTTGGAAATACAGCCTTGGCGTCACTCTGTACAGCAACTGATGAAGAAACCAGCCTTATACCAAAGTCCTAACCCTGGGTATATCGGACGTTCATACCTCGGCCAGACTTTACATACGAGTATCGCCATCGCTGTAATGACTCTGCACCTTCGTATGTGCAAAAATCTGCAAATTGTATATGTGCAGCTGAGAAAATGTATCTGAGGCTGCTGAGACTGGGCTGAGGGAAGGCTTCTTTCCCTCCTCCTCCCGCTTCTTTAGCACATTCCATTAATCTGTTGGATGAGAATGTGTGAATAAAGGGGATGGACTGGCATCACATTTAAAACACAAAAAACAGCAAGATAATCTCCAAATTTATGGGTAGCTCAGGTTTAGGTTCACAAATTGTGATTTAGGTTCAAAAAAACAGATTGCGTGTGTATATGTTTAGGTTTCTGTGCTGCTGGTATGAGTTACTGCTGTGTTCAGCTCATTGGAGAAAGCCTGGCTAAAGGTACATGAGTTTAGGAAAAACGTTTTCCTTTAAAGTTAATAAAAATCCAACAGGACAGCATGCCGGCTGTCATGGCAAAGACCCACGTGAGCAGATCAAGGTGAATTAAGGTGATGGGAAGAGTCAAGCTTAAGCCAAAAGATTTCTTAACCAGAAGTGGTCCGTACATATAAAAAAAAAAAATCATTTTGAAAAATGTCCTTTAAAACTTTTTAATACTATTTTCTCTTTTCAATTTTTTTGTTTTACAGGTGAAAATGCTTTCAGCCTTTTTGCTTTATCAGAAACCAACCTCTATTGACTCCCAGTCTTCAGCAACCAAAATATTCCAATACCTATTTTACTACTTCAGCTCAGTGGATGCACAAACTCACTCTTTCTCAACCATCCAGCAACCGACAGCTTCTCCAACGGGATTCCCACTGCCGCAGGCGGGCTGCTGCTCCCGCACCCAGCTGCGGGCTGTGGAAGCTGGAGCTCAAGTACCTGAGACATCGATGCTAAACTTATCCCCGGACCTGGAAAACCTCGGGAAGGTGTTTCACGCCCCGCTGGGGCTTGGGACAGGCGGGTATTTACTGCTGAGCACGCGATACCCCAGCGTACCTGGATGCCATCCACAACCCGCAGGGACAGGCACTTTGCGCTCGTGACGATGTGCAAAAGGCAGCTATCGACCACGGTGGATCTCAGCCTTTTGGAACACCGTCTGTAAGCATTAAAAAACCCCACAGCCCTGACCACCAGCGGTGGATGAGTACATTTTACGTTGCTTGGGTCAAAAGTACTGCCAACACCGGTTTGCCCGGTTGGTGCCACCAGCGGAGCGGCCCGGGGCACAGCCGGCCCTTGGCGACGAGCACAACCTCAGCCGCGGCTCCCGCCTGCAACCTGCCCGGCATCCCCCTCCGCTCATGTCGTGTGTGCTGCTGGGGGAACAATTCATTCCATGACTTTAGCTCCTTTGTTCACAGAACATCTGTAAGAAGGCCATGTTGTCCCAAAAGTGCCTTATTTGGATTTATATGACAAATTTGGGGAATAGTTTTTCATCCTATGATAAAGCCAGCTCCCGCAGAGGCAAGGTGTCCTGAGCTCAGACTCAGCTGTAATCACTTCATCGCCATCAGTCACACGGATCACACTGCATTATCCTGTCCTTTGAATAAGCATCCTGTGAATAATCGGAAAGACGGCAATCAGGCAGCAGCATACTCAGACCGATACCCCGAAGAAAAACGAGACTTTTCCAGAAGACGAGAAGCGCGTTACCCTCCTGTGCAAAGCATGTTTTGCACAGACCCAGCTGCGCCCGGATGCGCAGCTAACGCAGGATTTCCGTGCGGCACGGGGATCGCTCGCTGTCTCCAGGCAGCCCTGTCGTACCAACCACAGCACCCCCTGATTTTGCTTCGCTGCCTTGGTGCTGGGCTCTGGCGGGCCACCCCACACCCTGCACGGGAGCACCCTCGCCCCACCGCCCCGCACCCCCAGAGCGGAGCAGAGGGTGCCCAGATGCGGGGCAGCCCTGCTCAGGGTGTCCACCGACGCCCTGCTCGCCCCAGCGGGAAGCTGCTCTGGCGGCGGGATCTGTCCCCTCCTGCCATGGGGACCGGAGCTGCACCCTGCCCTGAGCCCTTCCCCGTCCGCCTCAACTCGGGACCACGTTCAAAGCTGCTTGTGTGGCCTCTGCTGCTGCTCCCACTCATCCAGAGCACGGCCCACGGCCTGGACAACCCCGGCCAGCTGGGCACTTAACAGAGGTGCCCAGGAGGGGAACCCATCGTCCTGCGGCTCCCCTGGCCATTGCTGGAAAGAGCCAGGGGCTCCCGGGGGGCACACACTGCTCATCATTGCCACGGGGGCTGGGACAGCAGCACCCAGCAAAGGCACCTGCCACTAACGCTGGAGGAGAAGGTCGGGGAAAATGCCTGGATGCTCCAGAAGGGCCGTCACCACCCTCTTCATCAGAGGCACCAGCAGCGGGTGCCTGCCCAGTCCCACCCACAGAGCGAGACTGCGCTTGTCCCTGGCTCACCCATAGCAGCCCTTTCAGAGCGTACAGGAGCTCTGCCCAGGTGAACCCCCCCGTGCAGGGACAGGCACAGCTGGATCCCACAGCCCACACTGCTGCACCCTCGGAGGGCTGCCCGAGCTCTCCTGCCGCCAGGGACGGCTCCGTCAGCAGGGCCTGGGGCTCGGCTCCGAGAGAGGGCACGTCCCACCCGGGGAGCTGGAGCTGCTGGGCTGGCTGGGGCTGCCGCTGGTACCTCCTGCCTGATGTCCCGTGAGGGCAGGCGTCCCCAAGGCACCCAGGCATCCCCCAGCTCCGCTTTCCTCCAGCTCTTCCAGTGTCTCAGGGACGGGTGCCACCGGACAGGGTGCCCTCAGTGACTGCGCTTTGTTTCTGCTCCGCACCTGCTGAAAAGAGACGTGGCTTTCTCGTGCCCTCTTTAGCTATGCAGGGAGATGATCAGGATGAGGGCTGGACACGCTCCAGGGAGATGGAAGACAAACTCCTTGCCCGACGTGCTGGTGGGAACCGTTTCCACAAGCCTTCTCCCATCCCACTGGGAGACCACAGCCACGCGCGCCCACCCACAGACCGCTCGTCCTCAGCTTTGCACCATGGTACGAAATGCTTCCTTGAGTCTCCCATGCCCCCTGATAGCACGGACAATAAATGTTACACCCATCCCTGGCAAACGCTTCAGAGATGGGGAAGAAAATCTCCAACTATAGGCTGTGTGTTCACAAGAGCAGCCCAGGCTTTGTGGGAAAAAAAGACTCACAGCTCCAGAGAGCTTCTGAGTTTCAAGTCAAGGGTTTTGCACAGTGCTGCCACTTGACTTAGCATCGCGTTGGCTCTTGTCTGAGGCACACAGGGCTGCTGGTTAAGAACAACTCGTGGCATCAGGGTCTGCAAACCCGACTCAAGGCTGGCTCCACGGAGCAAACCCAGCAAGTCCCGGGGGGCGGCACGGTGCAGACACCACGGCAGAGTAAAAGGGAGGGTTCACACCCCCCCGCCTCGCCCCAGCACCGCCAGGCACGTGCCCATCGCGCCGCTGGCACCACCGCCCCGAGCAGCCCGAACGCCAACCTCCCGGACCGAGCCGGGCAGCGCAGGCGGATCCGGCAGACCCCCTCCTCCGGGCCACAGCCTGAAGCCCACTCGACAATAAAACATCTTCCAAATCAAACTGGTTTGAAGAAAATTTTGGTTGTGGAAAAAGATAACAAAAACAGAAAATAAAGTTTCCAGAGACGTCCAAATCCCCTTTTCGGTATTTCAGTGTTCCAAATAACTTCGCTCCTTCATTCTCACATGTACACACTAAAAATACACTGCGTTTCCAGAAAGAAAAAACCACCCCACCAAAGGCAAAACATGTGAACTTTAAAGAAGAGGGTGTTTTGAAAGACCCACCTTTTAAAATTTCTCCTTTGTGGAGAATTTGAAACCTTTCAGGCTTTACTCCAGTGAAGAAGGAATCTAAACCCGAAACTCCTCTGCTGCAGGGAATACTGTCCTCATAGCTCCAGCCGCAACTGCCCGGATAGATACATACCCTCAGAAAACAATTAATGGTGATCACGGGCAATGCTAGAAACTTCCTCGGCACCTTCCTTTCACAGGAAGATCCAGTGATGCTGAACAGAGCTCAGTACCAGGTGAGCTGGAAGAAAATGTTTATCTGGTTTGCAGAACTCGGACACCATGCTCTCGGAGACCTGCCGGCTTTGCGTGCCATTTGCTGGCTCTCACCCTCCTGCACAGACCACGCTGCAGATCTGCACCACACGTATTCTGCTGCTTATCTCATCTGGTATGCCATTAATTAGTTTGCAAAGCAGTGGGCATTCAACTGCTTGAGCACTTTCATTTAAATTTGTCCTAATGAATTACACAAAATTATGAGCCAGACGCTAAGCCTTGGTAAATCGGTGCAGACCAGCGGCCTGGTAAATATTTGGTGTGGCAGAATCTCACTGCACCGTGACAGCAGCCCCTCATTTACACTGAGGATAAATCTTCCAGGTGCATTTTGAAATGGAATGGGGCTGTGACATCCTCCCCTTAATGTTTACCTGGTGGAAAATCCCTCCTGCACAAACACAAGGAGACAGAACCCGGTGAGCAGGCTTGATTTAAAGCTGGCTTGATTGCAGCCGGACCAGGAACACGCAACAACATCTATTAAGCTGCTACCTAAAGGGACACCGCTGACAAAACAGGACAGCAGCGTGACCCCCTTGCAGACACAGACCCTTCCGTGCTGCTACAGCTGACGGTGCGGTGCACACCGGCGGCTGCTCCGGTGCCAGGGCCAGGACTGCAGGGAGGCACAGCTGTTGCAAAAAAAAGGGGTATTTTGATCTGAAGAGGGAAATATTCCCTGCAATCCCTGCCGGGAGCGAGGAGACGTGCCACGGAGCGGTGGTGCTGCACTGCCTCGCTCTTGTGGCAGGGCTTTTTGGAGTGCTGAGCGCGCAGTGATCAGCCAGAGGCAATTAAGGGGCTTATCTCCTTCCAGCCAGCCCCTTGCCTCAGGCGGGTTGCCCACGGGGCCTGTCCTGCGGTCTGCCGGCAGCGCTCACCACCACCTCCCAGGGTAGGCAGAAATTATGCAAGACCCGCAGAGCTGGACCCAAAATGCACGGTGCCTCCTGCAAGCACCCAGCCTGGGCTGCCGGTGCCGGGAAAACCACCCCCGCTCCTCCCTGCGAGGGGCTTGCGGTGCCCTCTGCGACACGGGCACCCAACCGGCTGTGCGGCCGCACTCCACGCACCGCGCTGGCGGGGTGAATTCAACCACGGCGGGCTCCCCTCCGCGTTCGCGAGGCTGGGGGCGACGTTGGAAGCCACGGCAAGGGGTGGCCAGGGATCTGCACCCCGCGGCGGGCAGCCGGTCCTTCCTGCCCCCTACCCGGCACCAACCCCGTTCCCTGCCCGCCCGCTGGGGCGCACCCCGAGCCCCAGCGAAGGACGCCGGGCGAACAGGGCAGCGGTTGCCCGCGCCGCAGCCGCGCCGCCCGGTGCCCCCCTGCCCACCGGGGAAAGGCGCAGCCCGGGGAGAGGGACCCACCCGCGGGCCCGTGGGGGCTGCCGTCCCTGCGGCCGGGCACCCCCGGGGAGGGGACCGGGCTTCTCCCAGGGCCTCGCAAGGGCTCTGCTGTTCCGGCGCTGTTCCACCCGCAGACATTAGCATCTGGCGAGGAGCGCCGCAGCCAAGCACCAGCCCTGCCTGTGGCCCCGGGGGGGGGCCCCGGCTCCGCTTCTCCCCGCCGCCCGGGGAGGGGACGCGCGGCGCCCCCAGCCGGCTCCGTGACGGGAGCACGGCCCGCACCGGCGGGGAGCGGGAACGGGGCGCAACCCCGCTGGGGCCAAGGCCCCGCGCTGCGCANCCGGGCCCCCCGCGGGGGCGGCCCCGGGGCATCGTCCCCCCTCGGAGGGCGGCCGGGGGTCGCCGGCCCCGGTCCCCCGTCGCGCCCACCTGCTTCTCCAGGGAGTCCTTGGCCGAGAGGGAGGGCTTGGGCGAGGGCGCCCGGTCGCAGACGCA